>SRPX01000020.1:0-104920 GCA_018360215.1 Claviceps spartinae | reverse complement strand
AAGGTCAAGTGACCAAGTTGCTCGTCTGCAGCTTGATCATGGTTATATAGTGCATTGTCACCCCTGACTGTCCTGTGCAGACCGTGACAAGCGCCAATTGTACTCCGTACGGGGCGACTTTTTGGCAGGACCGAAAAGTGCGAAGCTCAGAACAGGAAAAAAACGAAAGGCCCCGCTTTTCCGTAAAACCGCGGATTAGGCTTAGCGGCTCCGGAATCGTCCCAACCTTATTATCCAGGTATATATGGAGATACATAGGTAGATAGATAGATTGGTCTCCGCTTCGCTTCGCCAATTAGCAAAGCGGTGGACCGTGGACGTCATGAACCACCTGCCAACCTTTCAACACTGTACTCCGTATGTAGGTGGTCAGAGTTACATATCCAATTCTGTAACTTCTTTTGCAATTCGTCGCCACTGCTGCGATACGTTGTCAGCCGCTGTGGCTCGCTCCACCGGGAATATCTTTGTGCTTGAGGCGGTAACTTGTATCGATGGCTTCAAAGTATTCCATGCACGAGGATCTTGACCGTTTGACATCCAACATGGCTTTCATGGATGCGAAACTCGATACCTGCCCTCCCTGGTAAGTCGAAGGCTTTAAGTCATTTGATTATACACGTTCTCACACTTTGACGCTTGTCACAATCTTAATGATCAATGTGCAGTTTCAACTGCCTCTTGCCTTCTCATGCCTGTGCTCAGTACGCAGGTTGCAACAAGTCCAACGGCAAATGCGACTGTCCGGAAGGTTTCGGTGGAGATGATTGCCTTCAGCCTTGTAAGTCTTGACTCGTTCCCTGGACAGACAAGCACAGCTTCTTCCTACCTTGCGCAACACTCGACGGACTTGGTTCCCTGTTGACCTATGTCTTTAGTGTGCGGCTCTCCCGCCAGAGGCCGAGACAGGCCAATGAGGTCTGGCAATTCCTGTGATTGCGACGCAGGCTGGACTGGAATAAATTGCAATGTCTGCACTGAAAATCAAGCATGCAATGGCCTTGTGGGCACCAGTAATAGCGGCATTTGCTATAATAACGGAGAGGTCGTGCAACACAATCACCAGATCTGTAGAGTCACCAACCAAAAAATTACTGACCTCCTTGACGAACAACGGCCCCAAGTCACCTTCACCTGCCAGAAAGCCCAAGGCACGTGTGATTTTCAATGTAAGCTATGAATATGAGAATCACTCAATCCTGATCTAGAATGCTAACACTCAATATGAAGTCTGGGTTGATGCGATCGAATCTTTCTATTGTCATCTGAGTGATTGCGAGTCGAATGCTCAGTTTCATGAAGTCACAAATGTTACTTCTTACAAGTGCAATAAGATACGCTGCAGCTGTATATCTGAACGAATGTTGTGTGGGAAGGATGGCTCCATCGACCTTAGCGAATTTCTGGAAAAAGCAGTCCGTGGTCCTGGTAGATTTGAATGCAGCCAGAGAAATGGCGGTGCCCACGAATGCGCCTTCACTGAGCCAGAGATGGACAAGCTTATTCGCAATTTGATTGGTGACTCAAGCATTCTTCTTGAGTGTCAATCTGGCGAATGCCTGCACGAAACTCAAGTTCCTGGCTATACGAGACCGATTAAACAAATCAACACCCCTCTTATTGCTGGTGTGATCACCATATGTGCACTCTTTTTGGTGGCAATGATTATCACCACGTGGATCTTGTCACGACGCAAATTGGGGTACGGCGCAATTCGTCTGGAGGACTCAGATGACGAAGCCACCAGAATGATGGCTGAACACAAACCCGCAACACTTCAATTTGAAAAGGTTGCTTACCAATTGAATGGCAAAGTCATTCTCAGCAATGTCTTGGGAACCTGCAATCCTGGAGAAGTAACTGCCATCATAGGTGCTTCTGGTGCGGGAAAAACAACCTTCCTCGACATCCTGGCGCGGAAAAATAAACGTGGCTCCGTAGAGGGAAATTTCTTTGTCAACGGCATGGAGGTTCATGATTCGAAGTTCAAGAAAATGGTCGGGTTCGTTGATCAGGAAGACACAATGCTGCCAACTTTAACTGTTCACGAGACAATCCTGAACAGTGCTCTTTTGAGATTGCCACGGGGCATGAGTCGTTTGAGTAAGGAACACAAGGTGCTCGAAATTGAGAGAGAGCTTGGTATCCATCACATCCGTGACTCCTTGATTGGCTCTGACAACGGAAACGGACGTGGCATATCTGGTGGCGAAAAGCGCCGGGTTGGCATTGCCTGTGAACTTGTTACAAGTCCATCCATACTTTTTCTTGATGAACCTACAAGCGGACTGGATGCATTCAACGCATACAATGTTGTCGAATCCCTAGTCACGTTGGCAAAAAACTATCAACGAACTGTGGTTTTCACAATACATCAACCACGATCCAATATTGTGGCTTTATTCGATCGACTCGTGCTATTGGCAAAGGGCAATGTGGTCTTTTCTGGCCCATTCGCACATTGTCAGCCGTACTTTGACTCGATTGGCTACAAATGCCCACCTGGTCATAACATTGCGGATTACTTGGTTGATTTAACGATGCAGACGAGGAGTAAGACCTCCTTTGGTGGCGTATCTATGATAGCAAATGCTATGAGTACTGGCCCTAGTAGTACAAGGGCGATTAGGTCAAGTGCCAGTGTTTTAGGCAACAGCGTCGGCGATGATAGTACCGTCGAGACAGCGGCAACAACTCGGCGAAGAAAATCGCACCAGGACTCGATCCTGCTCCGGCAGGAGGGCGAATTCTGTTCTCGTCAGGAACAGATTGCACATACGTCGTATTCTCCCAATGCCGGCGCTAAAACTCATGGCTATGACGAACAGCAGGTGAACTCATCAGATGTCATCACATCCCCTTCACAGCAAGGCTTGCATGATGTCATCCACTCATCGACGACCGGCACCGATATTGAGCTTATGATACATGCTTTTGCGCAATCTGAAGTCGCTGAACAACTTCGTTGCGAGATTCGAAGTGCAGTAGCCGCTGCGGCAGAAGATAATGGCATCAACAGCCATGCTTACAATTATGAGGCGTCAAACACTAATGTTGGTCCTGTCGGTCATGGCTACGCACGGATCGGATACTGGAATCAGTTTTTGATCTTGTCGCAGAGGACATGGAAGAATTTGTACCGCGATCCGATGCTCATGCTTACCCATTACGCAATATCTATCATACTAGCTCTTTTCTCAGGTTATCTTTTCTATGGGTTGACGGACGATATTCCAGGATTTCAGAATCGTCTGGGTCTATTTTTCTTTCTCCTGGCGTTATTCGGGTTCAGCACTCTTACAAGTTTAAATGTTTTTACTACAGAAAGACTTTTGTTTCTCCGGGAGCGAGCCAACGGTTACTACTCTCCGGTAACGTATTTCACAGCTAAGGTTCTCTTCGACATTATTCCGCTAAGGATCATGCCGCCTATACTAATGGGGTCCATCATATATCCCATGACCGGCTTGGTGCCCGATTTCTTCCATTTTTTTATATTCATGCTGGTATTGGTACTATTCAATCTAGCTGCTGCATCTATTTGTCTCTTGGTGGGCATACTTTGCCAGGATGGTGGACTTGCTAATCTGATTGGCAGCCTGGTCATGCTCTTCAGTCTGCTTTTCGCTGGCTTTCTCCTGAATCATGATGCGACGCCCGTGAGCGCCTTATGGCTGCAGAAGATTTCTATATTTCATTATGGATTTGAGGCGCTTATAGTCAATGAGGTTGTTGAGCTGACCCTTGTGGACAAAAAATACGGGCTGGACATAACCGTGCCTGGTGCAGCTATTCTTAGTTCTTTTGGGTTTGACAATAGTGCTTTGTGGACAGATGTCAGCAACCTGGGTATCTTCTGTATAGTTTTCATGATACTGGCATATTTGGCGACGCACTTCCTTCTTAAAGAAAAACGATAGAATGGCAGGGTTGAAGACAGTCGTAGAATTTGGTTATTCGTCGTTGAAATACATTTTTGGTTTCTGAAACATCTTGATGTCTATCTCTTACCAATTACGTTCAACTTGGTCCAAAAGTATGACAGTCGGCAGACATGACATCGGGACACGTGAGACATGTGCTTCAAACTGCACGGTGTACATAGATCATGTTTCCTGTATTAACACACGGATATAAAACCCACGATAGGTTTAGCTAGTATACAATGCGAGAATAATTAATTACTCCATCTTGCCGCTGGTGAGATGATCTGCTATTGTCTTCTGGCGTTTGACAGATAGATCTGATACCGGATAGAGTTTGGTCGATGCTCCAGTTGATGCTTCAATCATATTGCCGATCGACGGTGGCTTACCGCAGACGCCCCACACGTTGTCCGTACAGCCATGACGAGACGCCTGACTTGATAGAGTTCGAAAATAATCTTCCGTGAACACCTTATCTATCTCTGTCTTAAGTTCATTCTCGTAGAGGATGAATTTAGAAGCGCTGGTGTAAAGCTCCATAATGGCATCTCGCCTAGCTTCGCGCTTTGCGCTGTCCAGCGCCAAAACCTTGGAACGACTCTTTTTAGCTCGAGAAAATCTTTCAGGATCAGGGTGGACTTTTGTGTCCATAAGAGCTTTCAAAATTGTCGATCGAGTCAATCTATCGTCTTCCGTCTCGACCTGTACCCCGGCTGTGTTGTGCTGCTGAGTCTTTCTCCTGGCCCGATAAATCCGATCGTTGTCTTTTTCCAATCGCCTGTCCCAAAGGGCATCCAAGCCGTCTTTCAAGTTGCTACGCCTGCTATCGGCTAGTGCAGCTTTCCATCTTTGGACATTGTTATCCTCCCGCACTTGAGTAGAACTTGGGGCTGTTTTCTCGATATAACTCGCTTGAATTTTCGCATCTCCTTCACGACGCGGAAATATTTCGCGTGGAACAGGCAGATGGCCGCGAATGCGCGCAGGTCTTGCTTCGTCGGATTGCGGGGGTGTAGGTAAGCGAACATAAGAGGGAGACTCGGGAGATACACGTAGAGATCCAGGTCGAAGCGAATTTGAGAAGTTTCGAAGCGAATACAACGCTTTACGAAGCGGTTGTCGTGAGTAGAGCACAGAGGCTGTGAGAGACATGACTGTGATCTGTGAGAGCCACTCAAGTATGAATCTGTGTCTGAAAGCTTAAGTCAGTGAAAGTCGAGAGAAATTCTGGGCAAGTCGAAAAGAAAACGGATTATCTTTCCTCCGATGCCACGCCCCACGCGAGTCCAAGATCGATGCCAATCAAAAAGTGGGACATCGCTCGACTTAGCGCAGCTCTGTTGCCCATTTATACGGAGTACTGCTTCAACATCGAAGCCCATGTAAGAGAGTGCGCAAAACCACAGCAAAGCTTTTTAAAAACCACCGAAAAAACTTGGTTAGTGGTTAGGATTAGGTGTTAAGGTTAGGATTAGGTGTTGGCTGGTGTCATTTTTTTGCTGTGGGTTTTAAAAAGCTTTGCTGTGGTTTTGCGCACTCCGGGTCTGCATGGAGTGAGGTATGTACTACTCCGTAAGGGGGTTTAGTTTAGTCAACCCGGCCGTCTCGAAGTGTCTCGACGGAGGGCACAGCAACGGGATAATAAGACGGCAACAGGAAAATAAAAAAGTGACATGGTATTGTGGCGTAGCCGCTGCAAAAATCTAAGTCACAGAGTTTCCCCCTCTTTAATGCATACCCTCTCTAATTCAATGATTTTCTCAGTATCGGAATCGATCCATGTCGCAGGGTGTCATCGTCAGACTTGAAGAACTGAAAGGGAATTGATTAAGAAATGACGATAGGGTAAGAGTGCATAAAGTGAATACAACTGCACCTTGAGTTGGTATGTACGGCGTCTGGGCGATGATTTGAGGTGGTGATGTCGTTTCGTTGATGTCGTTGTCTCCGCTCGTTCGGCCGACTCTACTTGTGACTGGTGCAGCACGCCGGTGAGCTGTTGAATGCGTTGTTCAGCGAAGAGGAGTTTCTCCGCCTGTTGGCGTGCGTACTCCTCCTTCTGAGCGGCCTCAAGTTTGGCGTCTGTCAGATTGCCACAGCGTGTATCTCCTTTGTGACACCACTTGCCGCAGAGCACGTTAGCCCTCCGGCAACGCAGTCTGGCTCTTGCAGCCGCAAGATACACGGTCTCGGGCGAGCGCGCACCGCAGCCTGTGAAGGACCAGGAATGGGACCTTAATCAGAAGGCCGGCCGACCGGCCGAGCGGCTTCAACGTCGTTGCGGTCGGTTATCTCGTTCCTGGTGCTGCCACGGCGACGGTGAGGGCGGTGAGGGCGGTGAGGTCCTTCAGCGGCGCTTCAATGTGCTCTTCTTTGAACTCCATTATTATGGCGGTGATGATAGCGATGGTAATGATGGCAGCGATGGTAATGATGGCAGCGATGGCGGGTTGCGACGGCGGTAAGAACGTTGATGGCGGTGTGCAGCTTGTCGTTGGAAAAGCTACCTATGTATGTACTTCCAGTTGCAGCAAGTTTTAGCACTTGGGGTATTGGCCGCTGTATTGAGGCGCTGTGACGGCGGAAATCACTGGAGAAGCACTGGCGCTTCCGTCTTTTCAATTTTGCCAGGCACCCAGCCACGAACGGCAGGCGGTGCCGCTTTGGTAATCCCTGTATGGTACTGTCTGGTACGGAGTCGGTGACCCACATTCGCCTTGTAAGTTGTACCTAATCCACAATGTTATGTCTGTCGGTCGAATCTCGTGGATCACACCCTCAGTGAGTCAGTGATCGTTCGTACATTGGTTCAGCTTTACTACTTTCTGGTTACATTGGTTCAGCTTTACTACTTTCTGGTAAAACGTTTGAAAAAAGTACCCCACTATATCAATTTTACCCACGAGTACTCCGTACTCCGTAATTAGGATGCAGAAACATGGAGCGCCAAGATACATAGCGGGGTGTGGCACGAGTGCCTCTGCAGCAATGCAAGGTTGTGAAACGTTGTAACTTATATGTACATGGGAGGTACTTATGTACCTCACTACCTCCTATGTAGGTATGTACCTGGTACTAAGGTTAGAAGACGCCCGATGTGCGTGGGGCAGTTTCCAGCAAAGTTTTTTTTGCTTAAGAGGAACCGTAAGGCGCAGAGCGAAAAGTTTGAATCATTCACAACACCCTCTTCTCACTGTCGCAACTTGTAGTCTCGATCATGGGCACCGGCAAGAAAGAGGCCACTAGGCGCGTTCGCCAAAGCAAGACAGGAGATGGATTGAACAACGTGCATGTTAAGGGCGAGAACTTTTATCGGTCAGTACCAAATCCAAGTCACACGACTGTGCTCAGTTAACATATTGAAGCAATGCCAAAAAAGTGAAGACCCTTAATATGTACAAGGAAGGCAAGGCACAGAGAAACGCAGATGGCCAGATAACGAAAGCCGCTTCCTACCAATCTCGAGATATACCAGATGCGCGAATCGAACCAAATCGAAAGTGGTTCACCAATACCCGCGTCGTTTCCCAAGACACACTGAAAGCATTTCGTGATGCGATGGCCGAAAAGGCCAGTGATCCGTATCAAGTTCTCCTGAAATCAAATAAACTCCCTATGAGCCTTATTCGAGATGGACAAGACACAAATGGTATCAAACAACACAAGGCGAAGATGACGGTCGAAACGTTTCCATATTCCGATGTCTTCGGGCCAAAGGCACAGCGCAAACGTGTCAAGCTCGATGTGGGTAGTCTTATAGACCTCGCTGACGATACTGAGAGGAGTATGGACTCTTATCAGGATCGCTTGGAACAGGCAAAACTACTGTCCGGAATGTCCGGCCAAGTGGAAGAAGAAAACTCTGTCTCTATGGCCATTGAACCAGTCTTCGATAAAGGTCAGAGCAAACGTATTTGGAACGAGTTGTACAAGGTCATTGACTCGTCCGATGTCATCATTCACGTCTTGGATGCCCGAGACCCGGTGGGAACTCGATGTCGAAGTGTTGAGAAATATCTCAAGGAAGAAGCGCCGCATAAGCATCTGATATTTGTGCTGAACAAATGCGACCTGGTTCCCACGAGCGTTGCCGTAAGTTCATTCTTCGCGAGGCCTATCTTCCCCAATATTCCAAGAAGCCATTATTTGGCCCCAATGTCTTTTGTCAGGACTCCTCTCTCATCTTACGGGGGCTGTCTGTTACAGTGTTGGGATATTGAATTTACCACGCAACTGTTGTTGAAGTTCTTCTCTGCGACTGATGGGTGCCGTTCTGGTCACTATCGAGCTGGTTTGTGCGTCTGAAGAGTTGAAGTTTTCATGAGTCCTTTGCGGCCATTTACTGGAAGTCTCTTAGTGAAGACGCACACAATTTATATCTCCATCCAGCTCATTTGAAGCTAACATTTAATCAGGCCGGATGGGTTCGTTGCCTGTCAACAGAATACCCCACATTAGCTTTCCATGCTAGTATCAACAATTCGTTTGGTAAAGGATCATTAATACAGCTCCTCAGGCAATTCGCAATACTCCATGGAGATAGGAAACAGATTTCTGTTGGTCTGATTGGAGGCCCAAACACTGGCAAATCGTCTATCATCAACACTCTTTTAAAGAAGAAAGTGTGTACGGTTGCTCCCATTCCGGGTGAGACCAAAGTCTGGCAATATGTGAGCCTCATGAAAAGAATATACCTCATCGACTGTCCTGGTGTGGTCCCTCCATCCAGCACCGACACACCTACTGATCTGGTGCTCCGCGGGGTTGTCCGAGTGGAGAAAGTCGAGCATCCAGCACAATACATACCCGCAGTTCTCAGCCGAGTAAAGCGACACCACATGGAAAAAACATACGATCTTAGGGGATGGGCAGCTGCAACTGAGCTCCTTGAGCTTCTCGCAAGAAAAAGCGGACGTCTCCTTCGGGGCGGAGAGCCAGATTTGGATGGAGTCGCAAAGATGGTTCTAAATGACTTTATGAGAGGGAAAATCCCTTGGTTCACCCCTGCGCCCGCCTCCAATGACAGCATAGATGGAGGTCGCATTCGTGACGATGCAGGTCAATCGGCTGGGAAGAGAAATCGGGTTGATTCCGCTCATGCAGTGGCCATTGCCGACGAAGAGTGAAAACGTTTTGCAAGTGACTGGAATGTGGAATGTCTTACTCGGCGAAAAAGGTTCTTCTCGGTATGGCTGCATTCAGTCAGGCATTATGGATGATGCAACTCAGTCGACTAAGCTCTCAAGTGAGATCTTCACGTTTCGATGCAGTTTTCGCCTCCGAATAATACAACAAGCGGCAATAGGGACGTGAGATCGATATGGATAAAGGCAAAAGGGATGTCGAAGTTTGCTATGCACCGTATGTCGCAGGCCTATTTGCGTGTTGCATCGCGCTCTGTTCTCTATGGAGTCAGATGAATCTGTACTCGACACACACGAATCATGATTGAACGTCGACATGCGCTTGAAATATATTTGGGCTTTCGGTTCGAATGAGGTAAGCTAGCACACGTGCCAGTGGGAAATCTTTCTCCGCCATTTGGCTCTGTACGGTGCCCAACGCGGCATGCATACCTTGGGCACCTACCTAAGCACAAAACAGCTAATACAAGCAAAATTTCAAAATTTATACATTACATAATTAAGACCAAGTCAGTCACTGTCAAATACACCCTGGTCTATGGTTGTCTTTTCTGGCATCAGATGCAGGTGCTTTTTTGCCTTGACTTTTGTGATGTTCAATCACGTACACACAAAACTGTGTGCCTTGAATGTCAATCTGGTTCCAGCCCCTCCATTCGCCGCAATCGAGAGTTTCCTCCAAGCTCACGATCGACTTGTTCTCAGGGGCTGGACCTCAAGTCAATGGGCTATCGATTGCTTTCGATGATCCGGCCTTTTCCGGTGATGTATGAGTACATACGAAGTACTCCGTGCCTATGTATAATGTACTTGTAGCATGCAGGCCTTCAGACCCTCAGACTTATGGAGATAGCCGGATCCAATGTTTCTTCGTCGCCTCACGAAGCGGCATTGAGTTCTGGAGGAGGACCCTGATATACTGCAAAGTGACTGCGCGAACAAGACGAACAGTTTTAGGATGTTCTTCTATGAACTTCACAAACACTCGAGAACTTCGTTGCCGTGTTCCTACGAGATTGAGAGCACCTACGCATGGGCTTTTCATCAATCGCGCCAGCTGATGCAGGACGAGGCCATTCCGGGCCCTCGTATTATGCACAGATCGTGAGAAGCCAAAGATCAGTACATGGATCAAGATGGCGCCCTTGAATGAGTGCCCGCTATACATTTTCCACTTCCACATCTACGCCAATGTTCTTGCAAAGACGAAAGAGTATATTCTCCCTGCGAAGAAGGGGAGAGATTGGCAAACACGCCGGGACACCCCGTTTAAGTGTCGATGGAATTCAAATAGGCGTTAAAAATAGCTCACTCTGGCGCATAGGATCCCATTCTACGAAGAGCGTCAGGGCTTTCAAGCTCACGGTCGGCACTCAGATGTGGGTGATTACTGCCTCTGGTCCTGGTTTGTTCCGTGGCGAGAATACTTCGTGATCGCCACTTCGGCTTCCACAACGATGCCATCGCGGCAATCAATATTTCTATCAGGACAGGGGCCATTCGGCTTTGTGTAGCCTTGATTATTCTGGCAGGCGCAGGCCGCAAAGCTCATCGCAGAAGGCAACTTCGAGAGAGAGCGGGCGATCGAGTACAGACACGCTGAATTCTTCCACATTTTCGGAGACAAAAGGCAATGCACTTTGATTGGCGAAGAGCTCCGCGCGCTGAAGGAGCCGAAGCCCGGAGATACGATGGCTCTCCTGCCTTGACAATGTATAATTCGCATTGCTTCGGGCCTCCCTATGTACTCGGCATGGCCTCTTCCAGTTTGTGAACCCATTGTTAGGCAAAACTGAAGGAAGGTGCGCGTCCGCTTGCCTATTATTTTCGGATAATGGGGTAGGAGAATGCGCTAGTGTCGCAGAGTCAACCTCTCATTGGCCACCAAGTCTACTCTGATTGGTCACTGAAATTCAGATTGCACGTGAGCGTTGTGAGAAGGGTCCGCGGCAGCGCCCCCGGAGGGCCCCCGGAGGGCTCCCAGAGGGCTCCCAGAGGGTCGCCGAAGGCAAGGCCCCCCCGCCGAGGGGGAGTCTTTTTATTCAAGCAAAACACCACGACCCTGTTATATATACTCATCCCCCGATCGATCAAAAGATAGCTATCAATACTATCCAGAACTAGCATCTCATCCACCGAGATGGCCTCAGCCACGGCGCAACCGCACCCAGATGATTCTCACCGGAGGGTCCCAAGAGTGTCACCGAAGGTCCCCCCGTCGGATCAACAGATACGTAGCCATCGTCGTCGATCAACACTATCCGCGATTAGCATCTCATTGCACCAAGACGGCCTCAACTGGCACGGGCCAGCCGCCTCCAGATGATGCTCACCGATTTGAAGAGCCAAGCGTGCCACAAGCCGATTCTGGGTCTGACTGTCGACGGTGCCAGAAATGCTGAGGCGAACATGGAAGGTGCGCTTCCGGAGAGTCGCTTAAGGCAAAGCCGCAAGAGGGCAAGAATCTCTTGCGAATACCGGTATGCAGTGCCAGAAATTCCGAGACGCAAACACGGAGGGTGCGCCCCGCAGCGTCGTCGAAGGCACAGGTAGAGTACCTATTCTCTTGCGAATATCGGTATGTATCTGTTCATGCTTTTGTTGTCCAGGTTCATCCAAAACTTTCTGCATATTATAACCAAGCGATCAATGTCACGAAGGATATGAAATAGCAGAAGAACAGCATCTTGGTACACCAAAATGGCTTCAGATACTACGGGCCAGTCAATCCCAGATGACCCTCACCGACCTGAAGGCCCACGTATGCCACCACCCGCTTCCAGTGTTGAGTATCGGAAGTGCCTGAGATGCTCCAAAACCAAGCCACTTCAAGATTTCAAGTCCATGCGAAAGGAAGGATCCTACGTGGCAGGATGTACCGCGTGTCGTGAGCACGAGAAATCGCGGAAGCGTGTAAATGTATGTGTTCTATGTTTTAACAGATAGAGCGGCTGACTATGATCATCAGATCACGCAAGGCATTCCAGCAGTATCCGGCACGAAGAGGAGCATTGATGAGGTTGATATGCCTCAAGAACAACGCGTACCAACTCGACAATATGTCTCCATTGCGGCCATAGCTCCCCAGTCATCGCCAGTGCCATCTATTCGGCCCATCGCACCCCGAATCGCTGCCGCCGACTTTTCTCTAGAAGGCTCACCTGTTTACTATCCACGAGGCGTGCGACCAGATGATGCGCCTGCAATGCGTCGAGCACGTCAAGGTCAAGTCGCTATCTCTCGAGCTCACCGATTGCAGGCTCGTAATGACTTACAGCCGTCTCCGTCTCAGACACCACCCCTGCAGGATATCATGCGAGGACAGCAAGAGCTAGATGCCATCTCTCGGGGACATTAAGAGGAGTTCCTGGCTGGTTCAGCAAGCGATCTGCGCAAGGTGGCTCCGACTATACTGCTTGTGCACTTTGACTCTTACACGGGTCCGCCCGTCGAGGAGTTAATGGAAGACGCCAACCTCGTCACGCATATTGCATAACACTTCGGTGCCGACGAGCAGGCAAGGCTGCTACTCAATAAAATTGTCCCTATCTTCCGCTCTCGCCGAGAGTTCTTCCACAAAAGGCAGCTATGCACACGCATCCAGTTCCCATTGACTGTGGCATATGCGATTACGGTGCACAAGTCCCAGGGATGCACAGTCGACAAGGTGGTCACAGACATCTCGGGCAAGGACTTCCTCGGTCTTGTCTTCTCATCACCACCAAACCAAGGAATATTGTGTCGTCATGCTTGATACTCCCGCCCACCTTCATCAGGAACATGTCTCAGATACAATCTCAATCTACAGGTACTTAATAGAAAAAGTAGGCGTCGTGCTCACATCCCATTCTTCCTTCTTCTTCTCATCACCATTGATGCGAAGAGCACGGACAACTAACTTGTACGTACCCGCGGGAGCGTAGCTGCCAGAGTCAAGAAGTCCATCCCAAGAAAAGCCATTATATTCACGGGGATTCCACAGCGCAGGAAAGCCGCGTGGCTGGCCAATTGTCTTGACACCCCAGAATTCGTGCGCCAGGGTCTCGTTCTTGGGATCGGGGCTGAGGAGAACAATGTCAGCGCGAATTATGGGAGAGCCCAGCGCGAGGTTAACGGAGAGCTGGGGCAGAAGAACATTTAGTCCAGCGTTTCCAGGTTTGGGGAGTGTGAATGTCGTGTTGGAAGGGACTGGACGGGGAATAGAGAAAAGGTCGGTGGACTCCGAGATCCAGGTCTCATTGGACGCTAGAACCACATGTTCGTGCAGAGAACCTGTCAGACCCTGGTACGGAAGGGACAGCGACGCCCCGTCAGTGCCATTAATAGCGATGTAGCCAGACCACAAGGCGAGACGTTGAGCGTCCAGGCCCTCTGGCGGGGTGACGGAGACCTTGATAGTCTTGGTCTCGCCATCGCCCAGGGTGATGCTGGTCTCGCTGAATTGGAGTGTGGCGGCGGCGTGAACGGCGTCGTTAGGAAAGGGAATGTAAATGGAATCGTTGTCCAAGGTGTATATGGTAATGGCAGGCACATGCGTGATGTTGTACGTCGCTGGCTTGCTGTCGGTGTTGCGCAGCGTGAAGTTAAGGCTCTTGGCGAAGTGGTCAGTGTCATTGAAAGATAAGCTGGATGGTGAAAGTAGAGCAGTCGAATAGGCTGCATCGTAGGCTTGTACGAGACCACCACCTTGTTGTGGAACAGGAGCAAGGTAGTCGTAGAACTTGGTTCCGTCGTTGAACAATTGAGGGTTTGCGTTGCTAGAGAGAAGGTCCTGGATCTCCTGAGGGGAAATGGCGCCTCGAACTTGGCGAATCAAGGCAATGATACCAGCGGTCTGAGGGCAAGACATGGAAGTGCCAGAATAAATAGCATAGCTGCCCTCAGATCGAAGATAGGTTGAAAGAACGTTACCGCCAATAGTACCATACTGAGGCTTAGTGTCCATCTCGAACGTCGGACCCCAGGTGGAGAAGTCGCTGACGGCGCCACCAGTCTCGGTGTTATTCACAGACTGAATCCATGGTCCAGACTTTTCCGGCCCAACCATTTTCAGAGTAAGTTTCTTGCCGTCCTTGAGAGCCTTGATAAAGATTTCTCCAGTTTCAGTATTGATCATAGACACCGCGTTGACATCGTTCGGGGTGAGCTGGCCGAGAGCGAGATCGAAAGTACCGGGTTCATTGTTGTATACAAGTACGTACTTTGCGCCCTTGGCCACGGCATTTTGAATCTTCTGGCTAACATTACAGGTGCCCCGGCCAATCAAGACGACAAATTTGCTCAAGTCTGGGGTATTGGTAGGGAATGAAGCGCAGGAATCATTTTTTATCGTAGGGTCAAGGCTGCTCGCCCAGGCGGGAAGGTTCACACCATCCCAATTGGATATCTCGGAGTGTTCATAACCAAACGGTTGTTCAGGACCATAATTGATCTGATACTTGGAAAGTTGCATGAAGGTCGTTGTCTGCACGTTGTCGAAGGAAGCGATGGCGGAAACATGCTGGCCATCAGCGGCCGAGCTAGCGTAAAAGATGCCCATATCGCCCTCGTTACCGGCAGCCACAACGCATGGCACGCCTTTGTCAACGATTCGAGAAACTGTGACAGCCCAAGGGTCCTCGGCTCAGCCACTTGGGCCGCCAATAGAGGATGTGATGATATTGGCACCATCTTGGTAGGCCCTGTTGAACGCAGCGATCAAAATATCATTCCCAACATTTCCTTTACAGCCAAGAACACGATAGGCGCCCAGGGAAACACCAGGAGCGGTGCCGGTGAAGCCTAGGCTGTTGTTCTGGGCAGCGACGATACCAGCAACGTGAGTTCCGTGACCTGCGCAGTCCATTGGGTCTTCATCGGGAACTGGCGTATTGGTGCCGTTGTAGGCGTCGCCCACGAGATCGTGCCCAAAGGAAACGAGACAGCCTTTGCCATAGCATCCACCCAGATCAGGATGCAAATAATCAATCTAGTGTAAATCACGTCAGTCGAGGCAACGCAGACGAGTCCGCGGATGAACACTTACACCAGTGTCAACAACGGCAACCTTGATTCCCTGTCCAGTGATGGCCTTGGCTCTGAGCTTGTCGACTTGGGTCATTACATGAGGTGAAAATGTGTCCGGTCCGCCCTCGGCCCTGGATGCAAGGCCGGATCGTTTGAATTTGCTACCCTTCGGCGCGATCCACTCAATCTTGGGGTTTGGCATGTCGTAGAATATGACCGAGTGGACCGCCTTGACCGCAGGCATCGCAGCATATTTCGCCACCTTTTCCTTGGATGTTTTGAGGTCGTGTAATTGAAAAGAAAGACCATTGAAAAGCTCAAATTCGAGCTTCATTCGAGTTTTGCCATCGCCGGCCATCGATTGCTCGAATGCCGACACATCCTAATGGAAAAAGTGTGAGAATGCAACAGCTGCCAACCGGAACACTTCTCAGCCCAATTGGGCGTTGGGGAGCAAGAAACTGCCCAGAGAAAGGATCATGATCAAATAAACAGAAGAAACAAAGGGAGCTCACCTGGCCATTTTCGAGTTCAAAAATGTAAGCACCGGGAATTCGGACAGACTTGGCGGCCTTTGATCTGGGGCGGGCTGCCAGTGATGAGACCGCGGCGGCCAACAGTAACGCAACGATGTAAGTGCGCACCATTGTGTCTGGAAGCTATGAGCGTACACCAGCTGTAGAGATAAGAGGAGACTGGGACAACGTGTGAAGTAAAATCCTGAAAGGGTTCATGAAGGAAATCGAACGAAGATTCGTCGTCTTTCGGGTTGCTGCTGCGCGGGCTCCCTCGATTTCAGATGGCCTGGTTCAATGATAAGATATACCAGCTCCAGCCACCCGGGTATCGCACGCGTCATATCTCTTTGCACAGAAGCCCAATCGTCTAAATCTACCTATATATACCTAATCGACATGTCACATCCCTTTACTCCAAAGTATGCAAGTGAATACTAAAACTCTGTGAGCTTGGCAGCAGCAATCTTGGCCAATGTTGGTTAATATTGGGTACTCTGAATTATACTTATGGGGTACATATTCGGGACTCGGGTCAAGGCGGCTAGAGTAGCGTATGAAGCTAGAGGAATTGAACCACTTGTGAGTCGTAACTTGAGGCTCCAAGGGCCAAGGCGATGGAAGCGGTGTGGTGCGCATTGACATTGTGATCAAAGGATTGAAGATTTCCCCAACCATCAGGTTCCGCCACAATTTCTACAATAGTCTATGTGACATGTCAGCTTGGCAGTTGTACAAAAATACATGACTTGGCCAATATATACGTTGCCTTTTTGAGGCTCACGAGTCACCGCACGCTACCAACTTCTAAGTACACGTAACTCGCCAATGCAGGCAATTCACGATCCCAGCGGAGTTTCTTGTGAATAGTCGCCGTCAATGCCTGAGTCTGAGAGGCATGGATAGGTTTGTATCGCAGTCGATCTCTAATACCCTTTTCTTGAGATAGATCCACGGAGGTAAAGGGATGCTAGATATTGATGACACGGATGTATCACTGTACAAATGCACATACAATGCACCTATAGTATATGAGATCGTGAGTAGATGATGGCAGATGCACGAGCCTCGAGGCCCATAGCAGCGCAATCACCTTTTTCGACTTTGGCGCAAAGCTCGCTTTTACTCAAAACGCGACGCTGTTTGTCGACGCAAGCTCGGAGCGACGCGGCAGGCGTTGTCGCAGCATTGTCACTGCAGCCTGCGAACGAATATGTACTGTATTTTGCGTCAATGGTCATTGCTGGCATCAGCCATCTCCCAGCATCGTTAGGTGTGCTACAACTTCCCTACGATTCTTCAGCAGAGAGGATCCAGGGCCAGAGAAAAAATCATCATAGATGCAAGAGTTGGCTGTATGTAAACTTTGTGGCGGGGGCTCCACGGGCAGTGGGCACCAACCGCCCCATGTTCAGTGCCACTTCTTTGTTCATTGCCTCTTATAACTTGTAAAGTCCTAGAGGCGCCGGGAAGTTGGAACTAAAACGAAATATGGTCAGCTGTCAAGATGTTGGTAGTTTCGCATTTTCAGACAAAAATACGAAGTATGGACAAGCAACAAGTTACAGAAGGCGGCCTGCTCTTCGTTCGGCCCAGCCATGACTCGTGAGATGGAACGTACAACGTCCGTTTGGCATTTCAGTACAACAAATTCACTTATTACAAAGACAACGACGGGATGTACATACATCATAGTGTGATTATCAAAATGCTCTTATGTTATTCTCCAACAATTGGGACAACAACCCCGTGCACAAATGCAAGTATCAAGGCGAGCGAGGAAACGCAATCAGTGTCTTATTTCGACAAGATCACTATACTGTTCATTTGCGCTTGATGCACTTGGGAAATCTGACTAGGTATCAACTCATACCATGGTCTCTAACGATACGCTCTGAGCAGAATCTCATCAGTTTTAGACATTGTTTAGCGGGTGTTGTGGACGGAGAAAGATGCATCGATACGATGTGGTAGTTTGCTGGTTGGCGCCGGGCGGGGCAGTGGGCAAATCCTTTTGTCGCCCAATTTTCGTGCGGGACATAGAGCCACTGAACATTGTCTGCGATTGACGTTGCGAATCCAACATTTATCAAGGGCAGGACTCATGACTGTGCTCGCGGCGCTGGAGGACTTGACTCTTGATGATAGGATGGCATAGTGTGAAGCTGAATACGAGGGTTTCGGAGTAAGATAGCTGGCCTTGGGTCGGAAGTAGGGACGGGTTTCGAAGGCTTTTCCACAGTTGGCTGTCGGGGTCGCCTTTTTCGTTGGACGGTTATGTGGTGGACGGGATAGAATCATCGTGAGTGGAGGACGGGGATTGGAATTTTCGTGATGCTGGTGGTGGAAAGTTTTTTTCTGGCAGTTCCCTTCCAAGGGTTGAAGGGAGGGGTTCCTGGCTTAGAAGTTAATCGATCTGTCTTTCCGTCCGCCTGCGCCTAATTTGTGGACTCGGCTTCTCGGCCACTCGGCTACTGTGTTTCTGGACCGTTTCCAGTCATCCGGTCTGTGATGATCAGTGAAGGAGGTGAGGGCTCACCTTGTTCGTCGGGTTGGCCTGCGATATGTGTAAATATTTCGTTCGAGTTTCCCTTTTCGGTTAACCATCTGTCTACAGTACCCCTCATTCCGGACGGAAATTATTCCGGCATCGTCGATTCAACATCTGGGATACCGTTTTGGGAATATCGATCCGTTAAAACTGGGCGTTGCACGGCTTTGCATGACACCAGTTTTCTTAATAAAGTGCTTCCTGATCGTGTCCGGAGAAATATGAGGCGTGCCGCGGCCCGCTTTTCCAGCTCTCTGATGGCAATGAAAGATTGGCTATTCATATTTGGTTGAAGACGTCGCATGTTATTATGTCCGAAAGCTTGAGCCTTGGACGGGCGCCCTCGCCCACGAGGTGAGATGCCCTGATCTCAATGAGCGAAACGTTTTCTCGATAGCTCCTCCACGTGTCGGCGTAAAGTCGTTCGCTCTCTCAGTTCCCGGTCCTGCTCCACGACCGAGATGACCTGCTTCTCATAGGTCATAGGACTTAAACTCTCTTGCCAACAATCGCTTAGCCTTTAAAATGTCAAAATTGACAGCAGAGGTACTTGGTCTCAGAATATCATCAAATGAAAACACTGCCTCGATACACTCCTTGGGGAAACGCCTCTGGACAATGTCAAAGCCGTCTGACCACCTCATCGGCCCTGCCGCGGCAATAAACGTCTCTCAAAAATAGTCGATACAGGCTGTGAAGAAAAATACAACATTGTTGTTGCTTATCGCTATCGCTATGTTATGATCAATCAAGGTAGCAAGAGCCTCAGTTGGGGGCCTGCGCACCGCCTTCGAACGCTACTATATGCTGTTTCTCACCCTTATGCCTTACATGGTGCACTGATAAGTTGCCATCGCGATGAGATCTTATCAGAGGCTATAGCGGTGACTGTATGCCCATTCTTGCATCTTGTAACCAAGCTAACAGTTCTTTGCCCATGCAGTAACGTCAGGGCCGCTGTACACCGCGCCAAACTGCGCTCACGCTAGGAGGCTCCTGCGAGCGCGACAGCGTGCGGATATATTGTCGCAATGATTGAGATTGTGATTAGGGCATTTTGAAATCGAGGGTTGATAGGAGAAAATACGCCCGATAGCTTCAAGTGTGAAATCGCGATGCCGACGATCGAGAATCAGTGTCCGATTTTTTTGCATGTCGTAGCTGTAGCGTGCTAGACCGTTTTGGGCATGCTGGGGTGCCACGTGTTTTACTTGGGTGATTAAAAACGTCTCCTCCGCGCACACCGCCCAGCCGCCTAACTTTTCTTCTGTCACTAATTTTGCCGTCTTACTCACTTTTGCAGAGCGGCAACGAATTCGTCAATCGCACGATATCCCTTCATACCACCGTTTCAATCCACTTGATTGCATGCTTTGAAGAGGGAAACCGTATAAGATGGTTTACTACTTTACTTCTTCGGTCGTGGACCCGCCCGGGTTCATCTACGTAGGCAAGGACAAGTTCGAGAGTGAGCGCACCCCGCGACCCAATTGCTTGTGGTGAGATGATCATCTCACTTATATGAATGCGGCAATGTCTTATTCTCACGTAATTAGATGAGGACCTCATAAAATATGGTTGGGAAGAAGATATATGGGTACGACACAACTCTTCGACCGTTCCACACGCGCATACTTGACAAGCTTGTTTGCTGTTGTCTTTCTTTTGCACCTGACTTCCACCCCAATCACCCTACTTAATGCCTCATTATCACATTCCTTCATAAGATGGGAAGGAAGCCCAACCGTTTTCCCGAGAGATAAATCCCTGATCCCCAAAACATTGGGTACAACAAAAAAAAAAGACCCCAATAGCTAACGGAGCCTGCCCTCGTTGAAGTTCCACGTCGACAAGCTCTCCTCCGCACACATCTATCTCCGCACCACGACCGCTGAAAACAAACCTCCACAGGCCTGGGACTCCCTCCCCGAGGCCCTTATCACGGATCTCGCGCAGCTCACAAAGGCAAACTCGATAGAGGGCAACAAAAAAGATAACATCACCGTGATCTACACCCCCTGGTCCAATCTGAAGAAAGATGGCTCCATGGACGTCGGGCAGGTATCCTTCAAAGACTCCCGCAAGGTCAAGCGCGTGTTAGTCCCGGCGCGAGAGAACGCGATTGTGAATCGGTTGAATAAGACGAAAGTGGAGAAAAAGCCGGATTTGAAGCAGGAGAAGGACGATCGGTTGAAAGAGTTACGGAGGAGGGATGTAGAGGCAATGGCGCTGAGGGTGAGATAACACTCCTTTTGCCCTCTTTTTCTTCCTCTTCACTCGTTTGTCTTTCTTTAAACTTGCTTGCAACCCCTTCACCAACGAACCCCCTTTACCAGCTAACTCTGTTCTCTTCCCCTGTTCCAGCGAAAAGAAGAGGCCAAGCAAGCCCAGGAGTGGAAGGAGAAGAAGTGGCAAAAAGACCACGCCTACGATGATATCTTCACGGAGGAGAATATGGCGGCATCCAGTAACCAGGAGCGGGATATGAACTGGGAAGACGACTTCATGTAGATGCAAAGACATGTGACATGGCGTGCCTTACGGTAGGTAATACAGAGGTTGCATGGGACGGAATTGCCCTTCTTCCATGTTTGCGTGGTCTGTAGCAAACAATCTAGGAAGATCAGCCTGAGCATAAGTGTCACGACGGTCCATTCATACATACTTTACAATCTACCGTCTCCGGGCTTTCCGAATGAAAAGATGACGACAAGTCAAAAGAACAGGCTACAACTTTATCCTCTGTGCTAGGCGTGACTATCTACCCACTGACCCAGATTTCTTAGAGCGTGGTCAATGTGCAGGTCCTCCAGACGAGTGGCCAGGCTGCGCGGCTCATACGATGTTTCCAGGCGGATTGGAGTCATCGATCCATAGCCACTCGTGCTTCGACTGGACCCAGTGGGTGTCGCAACAGCCTCAACTATCTCTGTGCGTTTCATCACGCTATAGCACGGAGATGCTTCGCCACTCCCGCCAGCGAGCATGTCTTCTGCGACATCATCAGAGTGGGAGTCTTCCACTGTTTTCGCAACGTATCCTGCATGTTCGGTTGCAAGTCTGGGACCCTCCAGAGCCACTACAGGCTGACCACCGCCAGGAAGACGAACTTCAGCTGCATCCAACGTCTGTGCCACGTCGAGCAAAATCACATCCATAGGGCAGATGTAGGCCACGCGCTTGCGCTGGCTCCAAGCAAGCACATGTCCGCAGAGCTGCCCATGACGGCGATCTACAACCCATGCGCCACTGTCTCCGGGAATACCAATAGGTACATCACTATTCATCGACGTGCGAGCATCGCCCGAAGGCATGCTGGCAATCTGGTAGGCATGACTTGGTGAACAACGTCCGTAAATTTTGACGCTGGTCAGCGCAGCGAGGATCCGGCCGATTTGTAGGCCACTAGTGCGTGCCATACACTGAACTTCTAAGCCAGGCAGAGATGGTGAAGGCACCACCATCGTTGGCCGAAGCGTATGCAAGTCATGACCATCCCATGACTGGGTCTTGGCTTTGTGAGCCGCCGGCGTATCATCCCAGCAAGGTATCGAGTTGTGGTCTGGGAGCCGACCGTCTTCGAATGCAAATAACGCCCAATCAACTTCGTGCGTAAGGCCATTGGCTTGCTTGCGGCGGATTCCACTCGAGGCATACACCTCTCCCAAATTAAACGTATCGAGATGGTCTTCGTCTTCTGTCTCGGCACAGGGGTAAAATCCCTCTTCGACGTCGTCCAGTGCTGGCTGCGTGATAATGTAACCGGCGCCACAGCCAGGCTCAATCCCAGGGATGTCGCCAGGCTCGAACTCATCCTCTGTCTCCTCCTCCTCCTCTGACCCGTCTCCATAGTTACTTGTGATATCCGTTTCGGTGTACGACTCCGACTCGGTGTCGGACAGGGTGTACACGTCATTCTCATTATGCCCTCCACCGCGGTCGCTTAGCTCTGCATGCCAATCATAGCCAGACCCAAGCGAGCTGCTGCGTAAAGGTTCCGTCTGCGCGGTCTCTCCACCAGGGTCGTCAAGCATATGATGAACCGTCATGCCATATGGCTTGTCATCGACCAGGATCAGGCCACCGAAGCTGACGGGAGGGAGATGGCGGTCGCCGGTCCATGCACCAATGCTTGCTCCATTGGTTGGATACTCTTGGTACTGGGGGTTCGCGGCCTCAGTTTCGTCGCTATCTGTGTCAGCATCGCCACCTGGCTTTATTCCGAGGTTACTTGAGAGAGCCATAGACCGAGGGACCGTTCGGAACTGTCGACGAGATCGCACTATATGGCCACGGCAAACTTTGAGTGCAAACCCTGTCGTTTCATCAAAGAGCTCACCCAGGCGCTTCCTGAGTATTGCTCGGACTTTGCCCACAGAGGAACAAATGACTACCACGGTAGGTTTAGTTTCATGGGGGTTGGGTCCGACGGACTCGAGAGAAATCTCAACGGACTCTGGATGGTTCCTATAAAACTGGCGAAGAGCCTGATTGACTTGCGGCATCAGAATGTCATTCCACTTGTTAATGATGTCGGGCGGAATTGACACGTGAGGATATAGTCTCATCTTTGGCGGCGGTTCACTTCGTATAGCAAGACTACCAAGTTGACCGATTGAGCTCTGTGTGCCTTGATGTTCTGCTGCATAGCACATACGGTCAGCGGGAAAAGAAATGAAGGCAAAAAGAGTAAGAAGCAGTAGTACCTTCCACTGACGAAGTTCTTTTTACAAACTCATCATGATCCCGCCTTTGATGAGCCTCAGCGGGCAGTAGAGGTAACTTTCTGTCCGTGGGGAAGTCTGTCGAGCTTCTCGTGTTCTTTGCCAGCGCCGATCGCTCTTCAAAGATTGAAGATGGTGGTATTTCGCGCAGCTCCTGACCTAGACGATGCTCAAAACCACTGACGCCATCCAGAATACAGCACGTCTCCAGAAATTGACTGACTTGCATCTGGACTGCTGACAGCAGGTTTCTCCCATTATAAACCTCGCCGCCCAGATCATTGTCTACTGCATGCCAACAGGTTTGAGCAGCCCTCATGTATAGAGTACCGCATTTTATGGCCAGCTGATCTAAAGCAGATGTCGAGACAACAGCTGGGGCGGTATCGGGCAATAGATGCTCGAGTTTCGTCCACAGGCCAATCGAAAGTAACATCATGGCCAGCGGATAGAGGTCTTGGGCACGCTCATCGACGGGTCGATCTGCGGCGGACACCGTTCCGCGAGGGTCGAAGGGATGGCGCCAAGGACTTCCTTGGGCCATCGATCTGTCCTCAGGAAACAGATCGAATGATGATACAAGTGGACGTCGAATATCCACTAATAAAGGCATGTCTTGCATGCCCAAGGTGCTCGTCGTGATGTCGCAAAAAGACACATTTTTGTCGTTCAAACCGCCGTGTGCAAATCCTCTTGCATGCATGTCAAAGACAGTGTTGACCAAGTTGTATGCCAGTCTAAACTTAGCCTCAAGAGGTGGCTCTGCCTGCCGCTGAAGCACGTCGCTCAAGGTGGGAAGCTTGTATCGAGGGTTATTAGTCAGTTGCTCCAAAGAAATGGCGTTGAATGAGGGGGGGAATGTGTAAACGAGACCAATTCGAGAGTGGTCAGGATCCTCAAAGTATCCCAGCAGATGGGGAAGTCCTGTCCAAGTTCGCGGCGCACGCTGAGGATCTTGTTGAAGGCCTGAGGACAGTTTCTCGAAGCGGGACATGGGAGGCATGATTCCAGTGACGGAATAAATGGAGTCAAAGACGGCGTATTCGAGCAGGAGAGGCACCAAAGGTTCCTCACTTGCGGTGCTTTGAGCAAGTTCAGAGTATGCTGTTTGGCTCATGAAAACGACTTCTCTTGGTGGAATATCGGCGTTCCCTTGCTGGTTCGGTCGCAGACGAGTCAAGGTCTGTGGGTTGATCTGTCGCGGCGTTTTCATGCGACTGGACTCGAAGGGTCTAAGTTCATCTTCTGGCCACGATGATGGAAACGGCTTGTAGGCCGTCTTGGATATTCTCCCTTGAAGGTGAGTCGAAGATCGCGTACGCGACAAGTCGTACAACGTATCAATCGAAGCAGTCAGGTCGCGAACAAGATCCTCGAAGCGGTCCTTATCCCATTGCACCAACGGCACTTTACGGTCCGGGGAGGGCTTGCCCGTAACGGGATGCATCAAGCTTTGCCACAACGGTTCCGCCTCAGCCAGGGTGTCCTTGATTGTCGACATGATACTACCAACAACCTCACTTAGACCAGCCCGGGACAGAGATGCATCAATTTCTACAGCTTGATTGGGGTCCGACCATTCCAGGCCCCAGCAGGCCAGACGATCTTTCTGAATGCGAAGTTTGCGGTGAAGCGCTTTCCTGTCGGGGTCCTCGGCATTTTGAACAGAGTCTTTGACGAAATCAGTCGAGTTTTTGGTGTCATTGTAGAGGCGGCTGAGCCTGCGTTGCAAGGGCAATTGGAAGCCATCCATGAATGTCAAGTCCGACATGGTTCAATTGGCAGTGCGATACAAGCTTTCAGGTGCAGAAAATGCTGCTACGATTCACGAAGAGAGGTGGTCGCGGCGATGCGATGGTGATGCTAGTGTAGGAAGATATCTTTTCCTCCATCGGGCGGAAGTAGCAAGAGCTGGTTAAGACAAGTGATTTAGCCTTTATCTTCGCTTTGGGTTATTGGAATTCACTCCCGATATCAAGCATATCGTATTGAGGATAGCTTCCGAATCAGGGCTTAAATGCTGAACAGTAGTCTCTTGAGCGGTAACTAGCAGGGCAGTTCCGCAAAGGAGCCTGAGTCCAGACAGCAGCTGTTAGACCGGGATGCTAATAAGAGAAAATAGAGTAACAAGAAGAGGGCAAGAAGATGAGAATGGAGATGGCACATCAAGCCAGCAAAGGGTCTGCTGGTCTGTTAAGACTCTAAGAGCCATTACTCTTGGCTGCACGTGTCCAGACCAGGCACTTACCCCGCGCAGCGTCATCTGATTTCATATGACGAAGACAGAATAAAAGGCACGAGAGCTCGCTGATGATTGTTCAACCGTCTTGGTGCTACATGTAACATACTGCAGCCCTCGCAGTGGAAAGAATGCTGCTGCCTGAAAGCTGGCTTTGCCCGGTTGCTGGGCCGGTGGCTTTGATTGGATGGGTCTGGTTGGAACTTGGTGCACAGCAATTGGCTGCACTCTGCATAAAGAAAAGCGCCAAAACGCCTCGCTCTGTTGTCGTGTCGAATCAATACACCTTTATACGCTCTGTTGTCGTGTCGAATCAATACACCTTTATATACACGTACTTCTATCAGTTATTATCAATGGCCTCAATACGTACATGAGCAAAGGAAAAC
This sequence comes from Claviceps spartinae, assembly GCA_018360215.1. NCBI lineage: Eukaryota > Fungi > Ascomycota > Sordariomycetes > Hypocreales > Clavicipitaceae > Claviceps > Claviceps spartinae. The sequence goes on along the minus strand of SRPX01000020.1, from coordinate 79,426 downwards.
CCTTGTGTTTTGATAGAACCTGTCGTCGGGCTCTCTGTCAATACAGAGTAGGTGCCTGCAGGCCAGCTGACAGGCCTCCCTCGCCGGAGTCGTGATGCAGGACAGGAAGAAGAAAGCTGCAGAACCCAAAGCTCTCTCACGACATGAACATCCCTTCCAGATTTTTGACAGCCTTCTGCTGCGTGATCGCTGGGTCTGTTGGTTTGGGGATTCGAGGGCGAAATGTGCGCTCCCCTTCGGCCTCCCGACTTTTTTCAGTGGAGGGGGCCTCGGGGGGTGTTTCGTCGTTTTGTCGTCCCCTGGGAGGCAGGTCGTTGAAAGATTCCGGGTTGGAGCGCGCTTGTTCCCATCGGGTATTCGCGATAAGGCACTTGGCGTCACACGTGGGAGCAGTTGATCAGTGAGGCAGCGTTCTCTTCACTACATTGTACTCCCTCCCGTTATTAGTGCAAGCCTGCAAGGCACCTTTAGGTAGGTCTCCGAGTCTCCCTCCTACCGTCTACGGCGTGTTAGCCGAGCAGCGGCCACATCTCGCGGCGGCCGCGCAAAAGGCATGACGTGCCCCAAATTTGTGACACCTGTAGGCTGTAGCACTGTCGGGGGTGCACTGCTTCGTAGTATGATTTTGCGTTGAATATCTCCGATTGATACATACCACGCCGGCGCGGCACAGCTTGTTCGCCGCTTCAATATTGTCAAGCTCGTAAACAATCAACGGAGCGTAGGTTGCGATCCCGCGGGGTTTCCGCCAGACCGTTTGCTGCGGTATGGTTTTTCAACAATCTGTCGGTGCTTTTATTTGATGACAGCCGTACGGGAAAAGATCTTACAATGATGCTGAATACGCGGCGGTTGATCGTTGCATCCGGCCCAAAAGCGGTTTGTATCCATGTGTTGTCTTTAATGTGTGGTCGTCGGTCGAGCTGCGTCTCGAAAGGTTACCAGAGAGTCGAGACCACTATCACTGTGTTCACTGTCGTCGATTTGGAGACGGCGTGCTACCACCGCGACGTCTGTCTTGGACGTTTGTCTTGATGACCGCGTTCACAGCCAGAAGTTAGAACAATATTTTTCTGTTGACAGCCTGTGCGACCGTCGATTCTTTGATGACAGCATATACTGAAATAAGTCGACGCACAGAAATCGAACTAAATACCTTGGGTACTATGCACAGAAAATAGAGGAGAGGACGGTGGATGCAACAGGCAGCAAAGGTCCTCACAAGACCTCAACTGCACACAAAGACGACGATCGACGGTAAAGACTCAAAAGACAGCAGTCCTCCCTGGACTACCACAAGGCCTGACAACTAGAACCGAAGAACTAAACTCGCATAACCTCCCTACCTAAAACTGAGCAAGAGGGTGAACAGTCTTATATGGCCAAAGCCTCTCGTGCGATGCCGAACAATCTCGTCAAGGGAGAACGCACGTCTGGTTGGTCCAGCGCAGGGCCTGGTGACCCACAGAACTCTGGCAACCATCTAGAACCTTCTGGCCCACCGGATCGCATACCAACCAAGACGACAACCAAGATGCAACCCGACTAAACATGCACGTACACAAAAGGCCCCAGAGCCCAGAGCACTCCGTATATCGAGCCAACACCGAATGCACAACACAACTTGTTACAAGTGACAAGTCGCAACGCAACAGTGGCGCGAGACCACCTCAAATAAGCCAGTGACCACGGTACTGTAGGAAATCTTATCATTCAAAACGAAATTTAGCCATTTCCCGCAGGAAGAGTTTGCATTGTGCCTCATGAATACTGGACCCTGGTCAGTGGTCGACTCGACTTTGCTAGGTACATATCCGGATTGCCAACGTGGCAGACCACATCCTAATAAAAATAATCGAAGACAAGATGCAAGTCACAACTTTTTTTTCTACTGCAAAGCTTTATTCGATTTGACGGTATCTTTCTCGTGGTCCAATCGTCTCTTTTCACTTTGCGTTCCATAGTGCCATTCTTTTGGTCGGCTAAAGGACAGCCTCTTGAGTATTGGCATAAAAAAAGGACATTGATTGCCGCATTAAGCACATTTGGACCAATGTATGTACAGGCAAGAACTGAAGCCTCTGCACTTCTCAGCGATCATCCAAGAAAAACGCCGCCGCTGCATTCACGAAAAGCCAACAAAGGAGTGTGGATAAATAACCAGCCAAATTGAACGCTAATTCAGCGCACTAAACACAAGATATCTAATCGAGGATCAAAAAAATCGAATATGTTGAAGGAATAAGTGTATACAGGTCACATGCCAGGTTACGTGTACTCCGTGATGTGCGTGAGACGTGAAGACCTTTTCACACCCTTCAGATCCACCGTGTAATCTAGCTCTTCAGTCAATATAAACACCCCATTTTGCCCCCCCAGATATTGCTGCAAGGTCCTCGTATCACGGTCATACCGTGATATAAGGATCCAGTTTCAATAGAATATATACATGTAAGCCTAAATGACATGCTTACGTACTACTCCTCAGTCCTGTCTGCTAATCACCAAAACACAATGCTCGAAACTCCCGCCCATCTCAATCATAACAAAATCGCAAGAAAAATAAAGATAGAAGCAATCTACAGGTACTTAATAGACACAGCAGGCGATGTGCTCACATCCCAGTCTTCCTTCTTCTTCTCATCACCAAAGATGCGAAGGGCGCGGACAACAAACTTGTACGTGCCCGGGGGAGCATAGCTGCCAGAGTCGAGACGTCCATCCCAAGGAAAGCCGTTGTGTTCACGGGGTTGGTACACGGCAGGAAAGCCGTAAGGCTGTCCAATGGTCTTGACGCCCCAGAATTCGTGCGCCAGGGTCTCGTTCTTGGGGTCGGGGCTGAGGAGAACGATGTCAGCGCGAATTTTGCTGGAGCCAAGCGCGAGCTTGACGGAGATCTGGGGCAAGAGATCGTTTGGTCCAGCGTTTCCAGGTCCGGGGATGGTGAATGTCGTGTTGGAGGGGACTGGGGCGGGACTAGGCTTCTTGTCGGTAGACTTGGAGATCCAGGTGTCATTGGACCCCAGAACGATATGCTCGTGCAGAGAACCTGTCAGACCCTGGTACGGAAGGGACAGCGACGCCCCGTCAGTGCCATTGATAGCAATGTAACCGGACCACAAGGCGAGACGTTTGGCGTCCAGACCCTGGGGCGGGGTGGCGGAGACCTTGATGGTCTTGGTCTGGCCACCGCGCAGGGTAATGCTGGTCTCGCTGAACTGGAGTGTGGCGGCAGCGTGAACGGCGTCATTAGGGAAGGGCTGCACGTAAATGGAATCCGTGGACAATGTGTACATAGTGATGGCAGGCATATGCGTGATCTTGTACGTCGCTGGCTTCCTGTCGGTATTGCGCAGCGTGAATTTCAGGCTCTTGACGAAGTGAGCGGTGTCATTGAAAGATAAGCTGGATGGTGAAAGCAGAGCAGTCGCATAGGCAGCATCGTAGGCCTGAATGAGACCACCACCTTGTTGTGGAACGGGGGCAAGGTAGTCGTAGAACTTGGTTCCGTCGTTGAACAGTTGAGGGTTTGCGTTGCTAGAGAGAAGGTCCTGAATATCCAGAGGGGCCATGGCGCCTCGGACTTGGCGAATCAAGGCAATGATACCAGCGGTCTGAGGGCAAGACATGGAAGTGCCAGATAGAACAGCATAGCTGCCCTTGGCTCGGGGAAAGGTTGAAAGAACGTTGCCGCCAATGGCGCCATACTGAGGCTTAGTGTCCATCTCGAATGTCGGACCCCAGCTGGAAAACAAGCTGATGGCGCCACCACTCGCGGTGTTGTTCGCATTCAGAATCCTGAGTTCGGAATTCTTTGGCCCAACCATTTTGAAACTAAGCTTCTTGCCGTCCTTGAGAGCCTTAATGAAGGTTTCCCCAGTCTCAGCATCGACCATAGACGCCGCATTGATAGCGCCCGGAGCTAAAACCTCAAGATCGACTTCGAAAGCAGCGCCAGGGATATTGTTGTAATAAAGTATGTACTTCGCACCCTTGGCCATGGCATTCTGAGCCTTTTCGGCGAAAGTGCAGGTTCCACGGCGGATCAAGACAATATACTTGCTCAAGTCTGGAGTATTGGCAGGGAATGGAGCACAAGCATCATTCTTTATCGTACTGTCGAGGCTGCTCGCCCACGCAGGCAGGTTCACACCGTCCCATTCTGACAGCTTGGAGGGAACGTAACCGAAGGATTGTTCAGGACCGTTATCGACCTGATACTTTGACAGATGCAAGAGGGACGGTGTCTGCACGTTGTCGAAGGAAGCGATGGCGGAAACGTGCTGGCCATCAGCGGCCGAGCTAGCATAAAAGATACCCTCGTCACCCTCGTTGCCGGCAGACACAACGCATGGCACGCCCTTATCAACGATTCGAGAGACTGCGTCAGCAAAAGGGTCCTCGCCCCAACCGCTTGGACTGCCAACGGAGGCGGTAATGATGTTGGCGCCATCTTGGTAGGCCTTGTTGAACGCAGCGATCAAAACATCGTTCCCGGAAGATCCATTGCAGCCAAAAGTACGATATGCGCCCAGGGAAACGCCAGGAGCGGTACCGGTGAAGCCGTAGGTGTTGTTCTGAGCTGCGATGATGCCAGCAACGTGACTTCCGTGGCCTGCGCAGTCCATTGGGTCGTCACCGGGCACTGGCGTGTTGGTGCCGTTGTATGCATCGCCCGCGAAATCGTGTCCAAAGGAGACAAGACAACCTTTGCCAAAGCATCCACCCAGAGCAGGATGTAAATAATCAATCTAGTGTAAATCACGTCAGTCGAGGCAGGATCAGACGAGTCCGCGGATGAACACTTACACCAGTGTCAACAACGGCAACCTTGATTCCCTGGCCAGTGATGCCCTTGGCTCGGAGCTTGTCGACTTGGGTCATGACGTGGGGAGAAAATGTGTCCGGTCCGCTCTCAGCCCTGGATGCAAGACCGGACTGTTCCAAAGTGTTGCCCTCGTGCGCGATCCACTCAATTTTGGGGTTTGGCATATCGTAGAGCATGACTGGGTGTACCGCTTTGACCGCGGGCATCGCAGCATATTTCGCCACTTTCTGCTTAGCCGTTTTGAGGTCGTGTAGTTGAACTGAAAGACCAGTGAAAAGATCGTATTCGAGCTTCATACGGGTTTTCCCATCACCGGTCATCGTTTGCTCGAATGCAGACACATCCTAAAGGAGAGGAGAAGAGGGTGTTAGAATGCAAAAGTTGCCAACCAGGATGACACTTCTCAGCTCCATTGGCCATTGGGAAGCAACCAAACTCCCCATGACGCGGGCAGAGGGGGGGGGTTGATGAGTGAAAAGGGGCTCACTTGGCCGTTTTCGAGTTCAAAAATATAAGCACCGGGAAGGACAGACTTGGCTGCCAGCGATGAGGCCGCGGCTGCCAACAGCGACGCAACGAGAGAAGTGCGCACCATTGTGCCTGGTAGCACACGCCAGCTGTAGATAAAAGGAGAGACTGGGACTACGTTTGAAGTAAGTCCTGAAAGGGTTCACGAGAAAAATTGGGCGAAAGTTTGATATCTTTCGGGAACCTGTTGCGCGGGCTGCCTCGATTATATATTCGGAGCGCGGGTTGGGACGCCTCTCGCTCATCCTCCGAACGGGGTGCTTTCAGGCTGCATCGTCAATGACGGCAATCACGGCTTCTGCTCGACCGTTGTCACTCGAGCAGATTGTACGGAGTACGTAGTACATAGCCGGAACCCCAGCTCATCCCAAGTTTAAGATGGCCTGGTTCATGATAAGGTGTACATGGATGATGACTTGCGCCGTCTTGTCGCTCCCGACTCCCGAGTTAGAGTACAATGTATGGAGTAGGTACATACGTACGCTGTACATATACTAGTAGGTATGTACATATCTACATTATACATACTAGCATGCTGCATGCTGCATGATCTATCCCAGGTTCCGATGCCAAGGATCAAGGATGGGAGGGATCAAGGGAGGGGACTCAGGAGAGAGCCCCAGCCTTTCTCCACTCGCACGGCTCGCGGCTGAACTTTGTCCGATGGTTCCTGACATCTGAGATGGAAGCGCTCGGTACTACATATGTATCATGAATCCATGATGCCCGCTAATTGAACAGCTACGTGACACGTCCATCACTTCTTGCTTGTGACTTGGGCATGACTAGTATATCTGTGGCGCGAGTCGGTACCTGCAAAGTAAATACACACTGATGGGGAGGACAAGATGGCACAGACAATAGCTGTGTGCAGAAGCCCAATCATTCAATTCTGCCAATGTGTATCTGCTTGCGGTCCGTTATCGACATGGCTTGACTTCAACGTGAATGCTCCGTACACTGAACATTCATGAGCCTGGCAGGCTGCAGCGGCTTGGCCAATCTTGGTTAATATTGGGTAATCTGAATATACTTCTGGGATAGGTAGGTACATGTTCGGGGTGGCTAGAGCAGCGTAGGAAGTGGGGGAAGTGAACCACTTGAGGCTCCAAGGCGATGGAAGCGATGAGGTGTGCATTGACAATGTGACATCAACGGATTTCCCCAACCACCAGGTTCCGTCACCATTTCGGCAGTGGTCCGATATCTTCTGTCGACATGTCGTGATCAATCCATTGCCCTTTTGAGGCTCACCGCACGCTGCCAAGTGCATACTTCGTACATACAACATACATTACGGAGTACATATACGTACCTAACTTGTCAATGCGGGCATTTCACAATCCCAGTGGAGTCGCTTGTGTAGTCGCCGTTGATATGTCTGGTCGGACGAGCGGACAGGCATTGACAGGTATCTATATACAGTCCCTCGGAGAAAATAACGCCCAAAGCCATATCGGACTCCTGTTGGATTACCACGCCTTTTTTTTTCACATTTTTGCAAACGTGCCACAAAATTTTCAAAAATGCTTCATTCAGCAGAGTCTATAATATCATGAAGTCTCAATAATTGACTGCATCAATCACTTACTTACCACCCGTTGAAATGTGTCAAGTGGAGGAAGTTTTGTGTTATTTTTGCGGGGCCACTGTACCACAATCCGTATGTATGTATCAACAGTCGATCCCTAATCATGCTTGTTCTTGAGATCGAACCACAGAGGATAAGGGATGTTAGATATTGATGACACGAACGTATCGTATCATTAAATGCAGAAACATATTTGTATACATACAATGTACCTGTCATGCATGTATGAGATCGTAAGTAGATGATGCACGAGGCCCACAGCAGCGAAATCGCCTTCCCGCAATGTCTCATTCATGCATGTCGCCTGTTCTACAACGGCGCCCATCTCGTTCTTATTACATCGGATCTACGTACGCCACGCTGTTTGTCAAGGCGAACGACGCGGCAAGCAATGGCGGAAGCAACTCGCTGAGCTGCGAAAGAGTAAGTAGGTTGGATAGGTATATGTTCCGTCATTGCTGGCATCAGTAATTTCCACAGCATCGTTAGGCGTCCTATTTCAGCAGAGATGGACAAGGACCAGATCACAGATGCTTGGCCTGGAGTAAACTTTGTGGCGGGGGTTCCACGGGCACTAACCGCCCATTCCCAGTGCCACTTCTTTGTTCATTGCCTCTTCCAGTCTTCAGTCTTCGCCGACTCCACCCCGACAGACGCCTGGAGTCCTGGACAGGTCATGAGTCCTGTGACTCTGAGGGGAGCGCTCGGATCTTGGGTCCCGAGCCTCTTGAGGTGACAAAGTCAATGGCGCCAACCTGTATGAATACATAATGAGACCAACATCTTCGTTGAGGTCGTCAGCTTGCATAATGCAAATGTGATAAGTTGAGACTGATGCAACATAGACAAAGACAAAAAGAGCGTCGTCCTTGCATTCGGCCAATTGTTGCTCAATTAACTAGTCCCGATCAGCTGTCGAGATGTTGGGTTTTCCGGACATCCAAGACAAGAATACGGATTACAGTCAAGCAAAACGTTACAGAAGGCCGCCTGCCCAGCCATAAGATGGAACGTCCGTTTGACATTTCGGCTATGTACGGAGTATGTAGGTAACTAGAAGCGACACTAGCTCCTGATTAGGCATGTGCAGGATCATCGCAACCCGGTCGCCGGCGCGGCGCGACTTGGGGACTTGCGCTGTTGCTCCTTTTGCTCCTTGCATGGATGCTAAAGAAGGTATGCTATCGGGTTCTAGAACCTTATTCCCGCCATCCGTTGCTGGCAAGAACCTTTGTTTGATTGGCAATTGCAAAGGCCCACGGAACTGAAGGCAGCGCAGCGCACAGAATCAGCTCCTGGGATAAGAGACGAACCGTCCCGAGGTAGAGTACCTAGATGCGATGGCCCAATCTTTCCTTATCGCTGTGTGAGGATCAACTTGGCGCTGGCTGTATGAGTGGCGACTGATAGCGAATATCAGGTAGGCAGGTCATGCTGTTCCTTGAGTGCATCAGCAGATCTCGAGTCTGAGGCAAGTCGACCCTCTACGTGCCGAGGCAGAGTACGGAGTGCATCGCCTTTATTGATTGCCCAGCCTGCTTTGCTCATGCGCTGCCGTATATCGGAGGCATCGCGTAGCATAGTGTCCAGAAATCTCCGGTACTGGTCATCAAGCGCAAGCGGAGATCCACATGTACGTGGCTAATCTTATATCGCGGACGGCGGAGTCGTCCGAGTACTAAGTTAGGTACCTAAGTATGTATGTAAGAGGAATACCTAAGCTCTTGGCGGGTATTTCGTCATTTTTGGATCTTTCTCAATCTTTTCTAATGTGATATCTAGTCGTCTCGTCCTGAGTCGCTCTTCAGACACTACGTTTCAACTTTCACGTGAGAAAGGTTCAGAGAGCGAAGGAGAACGTCATCAGACACCACATCTATAGACTATCGCAGGTTATGTAAGGGAATTTACAGCGCAAAAGAGTGGGCGCTGCAAGTACCCTGCGATAAAACCTTATGTGACAAAAGTTCAGAATCGTAGGAAAAAGTGATGCACGGAGAAAAGAGAAAAGAGAAGGGAAAACGACCACCCATCGCGTTGTTTCAAGAGTCAATCCAAATCGGCAATGGATAAAGAAAAGCCGCGCACGCGACGGAGGAAACTCCGGCGCCGAATTCCCAATTCCGAGCGGCAAAACCTCGGCTCTAGGCCCTGGTGCGTTCCAATTGAGTAAAGAATGAAGAACAAGACAAAAGCGAAAAAAGCAACATCGAACCACCTCCACCACCACCACCACCACCACCATCCGTCGCGTCCCTCAATTCCCAACCACGGACTTCCAACGCCATTGTCGCATCATCAAACGATCTTGAAGGAATCATCCAAGCAACAAGTCTTGTCTCCATCACCGCCATCATGCTCTGCACCACTTGTCGCGCCGCGCGCCAACGCGCCTCCGCATCCGCATCCCTCCTCCACCTTCCACGACACACAACCCCCGTCCTCCGTCGACCGACCACCACCACCACCCAATATACCTCCCTACTCACCCGTCCAACAACCCCACGCGTCTTCTACCATACGACCCCCCCGCAGCAACGACCCCAACACGCACAAGCATCCCCCGAACAACCCTCCATGTCCCCCGCGGAGGAATCCATCGCGGAGCGTCTCCGTAAGGAGCTCCAGCCGACGGAGGTGCTCGTGCGGGACGTATCAGGCGGATGTGGGAGCATGTACGCGATTGATATTGCGAGTCCGGCATTCAAGGGCTTGAGTATGCTCAAGCAGCAGAGGATGGTGAATGCGGCGCTGGGGGACTTGATGAGGGGATGGCATGGCGTGCAGCTGAATACGAGGGTTTCGGAGTGAGGTTGCTTGCCTTGGGTGGGAGGGAGGTGGGGAGATAAGTTCCGAGGACTTTTTACACATTTGGCTGACCGGGTCGCCTTTTCTAATGGACGGTTATGTGATGGACGGGCATCAGAATCATCGTGGTGGTTGTGAGTGAAAGAGAAGGGGACTTTCCACGTGGGAGGTTCTTTTCTGGTCGGACGATGTCGTTACCTCGCAAGAGTCCAAATGGTAAGGGATGGGTTCTTGGCGGAGAGGCGATGGTCTGGTGTCAAGTATTGTGTGTGCATTAGGGAGAGGAATCATGACGAGAAGCAACGGGGAACATTGCCCGTGTCTGTCTATGTATGACCAGGTAAATTTCTTGTATGATACTCGACGGGCTTTGTGTACGATGAGCCACGATGGCACAGACTCAGCACTGCTATGCATGTGTGGAATGAACAGGGCAGGGAGTAGGTAGAGCGTCTGGCAGGATCGAAAAGCATAAGCTGAAGAGGAATACGATAATGCCGGTAAAAAAAATAAATCACAATGCATATTCAATGGGTGCCAAAATTCACGAATGAAGGCGTAATGCACACATGAAATAATAGGTAAATGAGAACATTGATGCATAACTCATGAAAATACAACAAATCCTAATGAATAAAGCGGCAATGCTGCCTAACGCCAAATAAATCTACAAAGCCCCCTCCCTGTATGCCCTATGGTGAGTGTACATCCTCCGACCAGCCAAACAAACCCCCAACCCAATCGATCAACCCATTGTCGAAAAACAAAAAGGAAAACAAACCAGAACAAGACAGGAGTTGATACTTCAGGATAATTACAACGCTCCTCCAAACATTGCATTCACCCCTCATATTTCCTCCAAGTCCCCCATTGAAAGCCTATCATTCGAAAAAGAAAGAAAAATGGCAAAATACTCGTCAAGCTGGCTTACTCCCTTAGGTAACTCAGAATCGCGTCCCGCTCCTCAACAGGCATGACCCTCAGTACCTCCCGAACACCCTTCCACCCAGCCGCCTTCTGGCTACGAACCGTCTCAGCCACCTCCATGGCGAGATTCTCCGCCTTGAGCGCATCAACCTTCTCTCCAATTACCTTCCTCTCCTTCTCATACCATTCCGCGACTTCTCGGTCATTAGTATCGAATCCTTCAACGCCAGACCAGCTCTGAAGAAGCTGCAAGTTGCGCGCGCGCCCATCCGTGGCCTTTGCGGACGTACAGTCCGTAGACGAGGTCGACGCGAGCAGACTTGAGGACATGCGTCGCAGAATGTACTCTTCGTTGAGACGGCGGCGCAGACGCCAGTAGAAGTAACGACGCGAGTTAACCCACTCGAGTGAGTCGCGAATGGTGCCCTTGGCCTTCATGCGTCCGGCGCGGTCGTGCAGATCGGCGAATTGGACGGCAATCTGCGCGTACACGGGCAGAAGCTCCTTTTCACGGCTCGTCACCTTTTTCTTGATCTCGGCGGCTTGCTCGGGGGTCAGGTCCTTGCTGTCGAGCTGCTTCTTGAGGTCTGCGTATGTGGGATCCATGCGAGCCATGGTCTCCAGTTGCTTTTCCTTTCGGTATTTGATGCCAATGATGCCCTCTGGCTCCAAAACACCGCCGCGAGCTTCGACATCGGCGTACATTTCCATGGCGGTGGGGTTGATGGTAGGATCGACGACGACCCACGATCCACCACGAAGCTCGCCAAAGGGAGGAATGTACACAAAGATGGGCTGTTCGTACTTGACGAGAGCATCGACGATGAATGAGCCGTACTTGAGTACTTCGTTGTACATGTCGCGCTGACCACCAGAAAAGCCTCTCCAGTTTGCCAGAATCATCAACGGCAGCTGCTCGCCATAGTTGAAATCGTTGATGGCCTGCGCAGTCTTGAAGGCAGAGTTGGGGTACCAGACACCGCCAGCCTCGTTGCTGACTTGCTCCATGGAGTCCGGGTTGGCTGGATCGGCGGGAGTAACGTTCTCGACAGAGCGACTTTCGACGGCAATGACTCCCATGGGAATACCGCCGAGACGAGCACGTCCAACCACGACAGTCCGGGCCCATCCACCAAGGGTCTCTACAAAGGAGTCCTTGTCAAACAGACCGCTCTGGAAGCTGCCGTCGTCGTCGTGCTTTCCAGAAATCATCCATCGCACGTCGAATGGCTGCTTCTGGGGCGGGCTGTAGATCACATCGCGGTCCCATAAGTCGGAGCTGGGGCTGACAGGAACAGGTCCATTGCGCTTTTCTGGAACAAATGACATCCACTCCACGATGCGTGAAACACCGGCAAAGTCATCGTTGGCAGTCATGTGCGATACACCGTTTCGATACATGATTTGGGTACCACCGAGTTGCAAATTCGAAGTGTACACTTCTCTGCCGAGCAGGTTGTTCAAGGCTGGCGCACCCGTTAGGATGATGGGCTGGCCCTCAATCTGTACGGCACGCTGACCAAGTCGAACCAGGTAGGCACCAATACCTACATAGTTGTTAGATTACTTTGAGAGGCACATATTGGAAGAAGCAGGAGGTAGGACAGGGGCAAGGCTGGGACTAGAACCGGAAGCAGGACCAAGGTAGATAAGCAATTGTGTATCCTGCATTCTTGTACTTACCGACTGAGCGACAGGTGACCAATGTCACAGTGAAAATATCATTGTAAGCTCTGCTCGTGGCACCAGCAATGAGACCAGACCCTCGAAGACACTCAACACCAAGGCCATCTTCACGGCCAATGATGGTGACAATCTTATAACGGGTCTCGCCATCTTCAGTGACTTCCTCGGTGATGACGTCATCCTTAAATTTGTCCTGGGCCTTTGCATCGAGGTACAGATAACGGAAGCCAGCGTCTTGCTTTTCCGGGTTGTTCCACGCGACTTTGAAGTGTGGCATCAGCTCATCGGCGAGACCAAGACGAGCGCCAGAGTTGGCCGAAAGGTAGATACGAGGGATGCCCAGCTTGCGCGCAAGCTCAGTACACTTGTAGAAAAAGTTGTCTTCTTTGGGGCCAAAGGATCCGATCTTGTATGTAATGTCGTTGGCAACGACGATGAATCGGCGACCGCTGGGGTACTCTGGGGTGCGAGCCTTGAAAATCCAACCAACCATACCGCAAGCATTGGTACCAGGCTCACGATTGACTTCTTGAAGGTTATCCTTGTCGTCGAGGACCAGCTCGGTATAAGAGGCGCACTCTCCAGTCTTGGGCTGCTGTGAGGACAGAGCTGGCTGGTCTTTGACCGCCTTGGTCCAGCTATTCTGGATGGCTTGGCGGAACAACTCGGGAAAATCGTACACGTACTGCGTGCCCATGAGATGGGCCTTGTATCGCTTGGGCTGGAGAGCATTCTTGGTGACGTAGGGAGTGTTGACAGCCAGCAAATGCATGGAACCTTTTTCGCTGGTGCCGCCAATGCTGTGGAAAACCCACTCACCCCTATCCGACTTGCGCTCCGCATACATGTCAACATCAACGACATAGCCAGAGGTATTGGTGATAACAACGCGCAGGGGGTAGGGGGTGCTCGTCGTAGGGTCTGTGCAGATGATTCGAATCTCAACCTGGGCAACACGCAAACGCCAAGCCCGAGCACCAAATCGATCCAAGAAGCCCTGAAGACTCTCCTCAACAGCTCGGGAGTCGAGCTGGAACACCGGAGTGAAATTCATGAAGATGTGGTTAAGATCGGAGGAGTTATTGCCGATAATCTCGAGAGCATCGAAGATATCGTTAATAACTCGATCGGCTTCGGAGATGAGGTACTCAGCCGTGGGGATCTCGTCGCGAAGACGACCGGGTCGGATGACGGCGCGCGTGAAGTATCGCTTGTCCGTGTCAACGGCCTTTCCAATAGCCTCGTACACGTGAATGTTTTTATTCTCAGTAAAGACGGGTTTGATGTGGAATTTGGCAAGACGTCCCAGTTCAAGCTGGAAAGCCAAAGCAGGCTCAATGTGACGAATACTGTCGTCTTCGAGATAGCCGGGACCGCGGAATGTATAGTAGGCAGGGTATGAGCCATCAGCATGCCCACAGACGAATGTCAGCCGTCGGACACCACGAGCCAACAGATCGCCGCGGAACTGGGCGACCATGGGCATGATACGGTTCAGCAATTCCTTGTCATCATTGCTCTCGGCATCTCGGATACCCACGTTGACGACGGCAGACAGCTCCAGCTCTGATCTGGAATCCCTCTTAATCGCAGACAGAGGCCTGCGCCTTTCAGTCAAGTCGTTGAAGGCGGCGGCGGCGATGTGCTGCTTGTTGTGGAACGCCAGAGTCTCCAGGGCCTTTGAGAGCAACTCTTCCGCCTCGTCAAGGTACTTGCACGGCACGATGACACCCTTGCGAATAGGCTCGTCTTCCCAATTGCCCTTCAGGTACGTCATGTCGCTGATGGAGTTGATACGCTTGAAGTTGAGGTCAGAGGAAATGCCGGGAGTTCCAGGGGTAGAAGGCTCGACAGACTGAAGGGGCAGACCATATTCAGACTGTCCAATCTTGCGGAGTTGGAAATCCCACGTCACGAATTGAGGCGAGTCGGTCTCATCGGTATGATAATCAATCTGCTTCAAGATATAAGCACGGTAGGCACGGCGAACGTAGACCTCCAATGCAGCTATACCGACCCAAGAATCTTCATGGCTGAAGAAGAGGGGAAGCACATCAAAGACGGTGTACTTGGAGTCGACGACTTCTTTGATGATATCGAGATTGGGCTCCCGATGATCCCAGCCGCTCTCACCGTATCGCGATTCGATGACTGATGAGCGCAGAATGTGCTCAAGCTGGGCAGTACGCTCCTCCAGAGAAGGAAGAGAGCACTGGATCATGATCTCACGAGCCTTGAGGGATACCTTGGAAGTGGCGCGAGAAGAAAGCTCAGTCAACTTGCGAAGTGACTCGCGCAAGTACTTGCTGATGTTCCCGACGTTGGGCTTATTGGGGCGATACTCGTCAAGAATGGCCAGGATAAGAGAGCTCTTGGCGCCGACGCGGCTGTGAGAAAGCGCCGTCTGGACGACCTTGCCGAGATTGTCCTTGTGCTGGTCACGTAGTTTGAGGATGATGCTGTCCTCCTGTGCCTGGGTGAGGAACATTCTCTCAACTTCCCAGTACGCCTCCAGCAGAGACTGGATGAAGTTGAGTTCGTGGACCTTGGAACCCTCAGCATAGCCATCCAGAACTTCGGCGAGAGGTGCAAGAGTAGCCTTCAAAGTGTCGGCATCTTGCTTGGAAACACTCTCTTCGAGAAACTTGGCAAAAGCTCGCTGCAACGCCTTGGCGGGAAACTCGCCATGACGAGATTTGGAGCGGTCGACAATCTGAGTGAACTGAGCATCCAGCTTTTGAGGCATGCGTGCGTGAAGAGCCGAGAATTGAGCATTCCATTCGCTGTAGGGAAGCTCAGGACTTCGAAGAACCTCGATGAGCTCATTGAGCGCCGACGCCATGATGACTGAGTTGTCAAAGCCATTGAGAATGTTGTGCATGATGGAGCGCAACACGGTGAAGCGCTGCGCAGGCTTCGAGCCAACCACGACGGCATCGCCATAGGAAGGCAACTTGTCAACAAAGGCCTGAGCCTGCTTGACGCGGCTAGGGTCGTCGAGAGCGAGAATACCAAGGATGTCGCCAGCCTCCAAAGTAGCTCCAGGCTGCTTGATGAGCTGCACGATACCGTCCTCTTGGGCAACAAGTGGCATGTACATCTTCATGACCTCGACTTCCGCATAGGTCTGGCCGGCCTTGATGTGGCTGCCGTTCTCAACAGCGTACTGGACCAGCTTACCAGGGCTAGGAGTTCTCAACTGAGTAGGGTCATTCTCCTGTTCGAGCAGACAGGTCTTGCTGTCGACGGAAAGGCGTGTGGCGCCAACCTCTTCCTTCCAGTAAACATTGTGACTGTGGCCGTCCAGGAGGATGAGCAAGCCGCCGTCGCTAAGCGCACGAACGCCAACTGTGCACTTGGAGCCATTGATGAACAGATGGTAGCTGTCTGCGCTGGCACGCGTCGCGGTGAACTTGTATCGGAACCCTTCGTAGATGAAGTCGATAGTGAAGACCGTTTTGAGGATGTCCTTAGAAGGAACTTGACCCTTCTCGAGACCGCCCCGGTATTCCGCAATGCAAGCCTCGCTGGCAATGTGGGCTTTGGTGATGGCACCGCAGACCACAGCCAACATGGTGTCAGGTCGCTCGGCAGTAAGACGTTTGGAAATCAGTTCATCAAGCCAGCCTGTGGAGATGGTGTTGTCCTCGAAGGCCTCGGTTTCAAGCAATTTGATGAGGTATTCCACAGTGGTTTTGAAGTCACCACGAATGCTGAGTTCTTTCAAAGCCACGACCATGTGTTTTCGAGATGCCTGTCGATTCTCGCCATACGCGAAAATATGACCAAACTGACTGTCGGAGTAACTATGGATACCACCTTGAGTACCCACAGAGAAATAACCCCAGACATTTGAGCTACTTCGGAAGTTCAATTCATGCATGACGCCGTTGGAAGGCTTGAAGCCTTCACCAGGATCTTCGGATGTGATTCGGCAGGCAGTGGTGTGGCCAGTAGGCGTAGGTCGACGTTGAGTCTCTGAAGTACCCTCATTCTTGAACTCAAAGTCGATCTCACCAGCGGTTCGAGGGTCGACGCCATAAAGAACTCGAATGTCTCGGATGCGGTGCAGAGGAATTCCCATGGCGATTTGAAGCTGGGCAGCGGGCAGATTAACACCACTGACCATTTCAGTGGTGGGATGCTCCACCTGCAGACGGGGGTTCAACTCAAGGAAGTAGAACTTGTCATCTGCATGCGAATAAAGGTATTCCACGGTACCTGCAGATACATAGCCAACGAGCTTGCCCAGACGGACAGCAGCGTTCTCCATGGCCCTGAAAGTATCAGGCTTGGCAATTGTGACGGGAGCCTCCTCAATGATCTTTTGGTGTCGACGCTGAACGGAGCAATCTCTTCCGAAAAGCGAAATGTTGTTGCCGTATTGATCAGCAAGGAGCTGCACTTCCAAATGCCTGGCATTGCCAGCCAGCTTCATGATGAAGATTGGAGATCCAGGAATTTCGCTCGCCGCGGCTTTGTACAACGCCTCGAAGCCTTCTTCGCCGTCCGCTTTGCGAATTCCTTTGCCGCCACCGCCCTCTGACGCCTTGATCATGACGGGGAAGCCAATCTCCTTGGCTTTTTCCAAGCCCTCCTGCCATGATGTGACACAGCCTTTTGCGTAAACATCCTCTGCGACAGTGACAATTCCCTTCTGATCGAGTACAACTTCATCAACGCCAGTTCCCGACCATGGAATACAAGGTACTGCGGCATGTTGTGCTACAATGGTGGAGGAGATTTTGTCACCGAGCGATCGCATGGCGGAGCCAGGGGGGCCGATGAAAACGATCTTGTTAGGAGAGGCAGCCAACGACTCCGGCAGTTTAGGGTTCTCCGAGGCATGGCCCCAGCCAGCCCAGACAGCGTGGACGTTCATGCGCTCTGCAATGTCGACAATCAGCTCAACGTTGGCATAATTGTGATTGTTGGTGCCGCCGGGAACTTCGACGTAGTGGTCAGCCATTCGAATGTAGTCTGCGTTGGCTTGCAAGTCCTCGGGGGTGGCCATCACGGTGAAGTGAATGGCTCTCTCGTCGCCGAAGGTTTCGTAGGCCCATTTTCGAACGGAACGGATTTCCTTGACGGCAGCGATGCCGTTGTTGGCGATTAGAACCTGTCGATCGAGTCTTTCAGTCAGTCTCTTATATTCTTTCCTGATTTCATTCAACGAGCGCTGAACGAACGCTTGGTTCGGAGCCCAGCAAGAACGGCAGTCGATCAATTCGCCGGGAGAATTGGTGCATTCCAGTCTCTTGCGGAAGACATGCGGAACTACCGACTCCCACCACCACATCGCATTGCATCAATTCTTTCGCAACTTACGTTTGTGATGACGGTATGACCGTCATGTTGAGCAACAAAGTCTTTTACTTTGCTAGACGGCGCATTGGCCAACTTGTTGCCTCCAATGAAGTGATCCGCGATGTTGTGCTTTTCGGCGTAGGAAGCGTCTCCATTTTGAGA
Organism: Claviceps spartinae; assembly: GCA_018360215.1. NCBI lineage: Eukaryota > Fungi > Ascomycota > Sordariomycetes > Hypocreales > Clavicipitaceae > Claviceps > Claviceps spartinae. The sequence goes on along the minus strand of SRPX01000020.1, from coordinate 61,589 downwards.
CGGCGCTGATTGTCCATTGACGCTATTGGTCTCTGATGAATCTGCCATGGTGGTTGTGGAAGAAGATGACTCGAACGGGAATAGAGTATATAGGTTCGTTCGAGGTAAAGGGGGCGTTAATTGCGGTCTCAAGCTGTCATGAGGCGTTGAGGTCTACTGCCTGTGTCGTATCGTTGGTAGGATGGTTCGGCGAAGATGGTTGGGAAGCGTTTCACGAATCAGACGGAGGAGATCTGATTCAAACACAGGATTCGCAACTTCTGCTTCCTGTTCTTGTATTTTCTGAAAGAGGAAAAAACCGCTTGCGAGAAAAGAGAAGCAGGGCAGAAAGAAAGGCAGGTCAATTCGTCCAGGGGAGGAGACAAGAACGAATAGTAGGTTGCGAAGTATTAGAATGACGTGACGCAACAATCAAATTGGTCAACTATCGTCGTTCTCGAAGAGGAGGAGCTCCGAGAAAGGATAGGTATTAGGCCTGAGATTGAACAATGGGACGGATGGATGGCTTGAGGACGAGTTGAAGATTGCAGATTGAAGAAACGTCTGGACTCAGGAGTTACACCACAACGATAGCGGAGGTCTCGAGGCTGGCGGGGGGAGCTCTCGGAATTTTTCTTTGGGCGTTTGTCGTCATTCTGTTGGGGCCAAAAGCTCAATGGGCCGCGAATGGCTGTCTGACTCTGGGCGGCTGGGCTAGTCTCAGGTCTGGGCCGGAGTTGTACCACGTCCGTGTCCCGATGTTGCCTCCTCGTTCTGTGGGGTAACTTCTCACTGGTTTCGGCTCCTGAGATCCGCAAACTTGGGCACTGGTCAATCTGGAGTCTGACTCTATGTAATTTCCTTACTCGTTCGTGCATGGAACATGGAAGAGGAATGAATGAAGCGGAATTTCGTCTCAACTTCGTCCTACGGAGTATTCATTCTGCCTGCCAGCCACAACTTACCTACAAGTGGCAAGCGATGATGATGGGTTGGGGTCATGCATTGCGCTAAGCCTGCACCAGTGTCCCGGCCCCCGAAGTTCGAACTCCCCGAGCACGCGACAGCAGTACATATACATACATAACCGTGATAAGTGACAGTCGCAACAATGCCCTTGCATTATTCTATGTTTTCTTCATTCCTGCTGCTGACCCTCATCGTAACGACTTACATACTATCTATGTCTCTACCTTGTATATACATGCGCCATGCGTGCAGCCCTCAGCGGCCAGCCACGTGCCAGTCGTTGAGAGTTAACCTCCCAGCTGATGCACGCTGGTCTTATGTCTGATCAGCTTCCTTGGAAGACGCAAGGCGCGTTACTCAAACCACCTACAAATTACAATATAATCTGTGTTTCATCCTTCACACCCATGAGCCATGAAACGCGGATGGACTCCAACCACTGGACTGATCTCGCTCACAAGGCTTACGAGCGAAGGATATGCTAGTAGGTTTGTGCATTTGTGAATTGCGCGCAAGAGGTCTAACGTCCGCGATCCAGGCTTTGGGCAAACACGGACGCGGCGCAACAGGTATACAAAACTAGTGATGAGTTTGCGATGAGTTTGAGACGGCCACTTGCAAAGGAGACTCGTTTCAGGAGGCAGGAATGACTACAGGATATCTCTGAGACGTTGAACACCTTGAAGCGCCATCAATACATCCCGTTGTCCAAGTTTAATGTGGTCGGCTTGCCGCTTATCCTTATTTTAGCAGCCCGGCTCACTGAGCTCAGCCTGATCAGTGAACGACCCCGCCTGGAGACCGCCTCCCCAATTGTTGAGCATTGCGCGCCCACCACGAAAATGGACCCCTCCAACTCCAAAAGGAAATTGAGACTCTGGAGTCTGTACCTAGCCTTGGTAGCCACCCCCAGACTTTGAATTTCTTCCTTCCGTGTCGAACTGTAAGACTAGCAGTTATGTTGGAGAAATTAGAATAGGTCACGCAGTTGATTGCTTTTGAATGCATAGCGGGCTGTACACTTATCTTACACATGCAATGTGGTCGGCATGTCTGGACTCTGTACAGTATGTACTCTGTTGGCGGCGGGCGCAGATGAAAAGGAAGAGACTCACTTCATACCTACACTGGTGGCTGCACACTGCACATGGCTCTGCCGCGGCCCGCGGGGTATTTTCAACAACATCCACCCCCCACCCTGTAGCTCAATCCGCTCTAGGTATTCCAGCAAGCGTCATCTAAGATCTTTCCGATTAAGTAACTTTTAGCTATATACATATCTACATGTGTACATGCCTAGATTGATTCAATAAAGAAACTTGTAGGTATGTGCCGCGTGCGTCGAGCATTGTTTGAAATCCCTAGACGGAAGCATTATCTGTCCGTTGATGAAAAGAAGAGTCTCAGCCTTAACAGCTAGCCAAGAGAGTACGTTAATGCTTGCAAAGTTAAATCCAAGCTTCAAACCGCGAAACCCACTTCGTAGATTAAACTCATGTCCAACGAGGAAGCCGTTGGTGATCACTCGCACGAAGGTTGGTTAGTCACCGTGATACGGCCTTGCGAAGTCCGCATCGCGTCTGCACAGTGCACTGTATGTAGAGGCCGAGTGAAGAGAGTCTTGTAAGCAAGCTTTAAATACCGAATGTATGAAGACGAAATGGGGGATTGGGTTGGAGAAATCTATATAATCCACGTGACATCACAAATGGGATAAATGTAAGAGACTTGACATAGAGCAGCTATGTATGCAGAATGTCATATCTGGCAAGTCTACGCCATAGGTAGCTCAATCTTGTTGTCGCGAGTATTGGCCCTCAGTCTTCAAGATAGTTACACAGGCAGACAGGCAAACAACTACCATTCCCAGCCATCTGATCTACACAATAAACCCCATCGCACCAACAAGCCATTTCTTCCCACAAAACAGCAAAATTAAAGTTCAAAGTTCTCATTTCAGAAGCATTATCTAGCCTCGTACAGCCTAAACTCTTCACAAAAAAAAAAAGAACGATAACACGCCACCAACATCGCTATGCCTGTCATGCTCCGAATCGAAAATCCCCCACAACAGGTATGTAAAACCATCAATAGAGTGGCACAACCCGCCGACGGAGTCAACACAACGTCAACTTCTTGCCAAGCGCCCAACACGTTACACGCATCCCTCACCTCCGCTCACACAAGAAACAAGAAGAAAGAAATGCACATTCCTTGAGCACTGCGCCCAGCTCTAACGCACAGTACTCGACTCGGCGGGCCAATCCTACCACCCGCAGATAAAGACAAAACCCCCCAAAAAATTAAATCCTTATTAACAAAGACTTCGTCTGCTTGCGCCGTTGTTGCAGCGAACCCCAAACACCGAAACACCAGAAGAGCCCCTTAATGTGGATCGAAGAGAAGGTCGTGATCATCGTGAAAAATTGACAAAGGAATAGCCGCGCCTACGACCGAAAGTGCTTGCTCTGGCCGAATGGGTTCATTGACTAGCCCTGTTACAGAGCAGTGAGCACATCGGCTGAGAGGAAAGTGGCCACATGCGGAGTGTATGTTGCGCCGGCAATCTGATCCGCGCATATGAAGCGTATTTGCGGGCTCTTGAAGAGAGAGATGAGGTTCTGAGAAAAGTCATAGGAGCTTGGTTTAATATGTTTCGCCTAAGTCGGCCAGTTTTCGGGCCCCTGACATGCTAGGCCGCATTGTGTTGACACCAGTGCTCGTTCGTCTGCCCACCGGGCCGCTGCCGCTCTGTCGTCTGGTGCCTGGTGCGGGGATGGTACTTCCTGGGATAGGTATGCTCTTGCCGAGTCCCTCCGTCTCAACCTTGGAATAAGTGCCCCGACGGCTGCGATTACGCGATTCGCCCTCGTAGTCCTCCTCGATATCGACGCCGCTCAGGCTGGAAGAATGCCCGTGCATTGGACCACTCATCGACGACCGTGGCCGCAACGGCGTTCTCGTACCAGATACGGAGCAACGGGAAATTGGTCGAGGTGGTGGCACCATGTCAGTTCGAGACGCAGGCCTGGCATAGGTACTGCCACTTGCTCGAGAACTTGGGCGGCTTTGGATGACATCCGACTCCGGGGCTCGATTCGGCATCGCCCCGAATGATAATCTGCCTATTCCGGACGTGCTCAATCGGGGTAGGTGGCCCGGTTTTGATGTTGTTGATGAACGGAGGTTAGTTGGCGTCGACTCACGACCTGCGAGAGATGATGCGGTGGATGAGTTGACGGTACGCTTTCGAGAGCGGATCGTGACCGACGACGGGAAAGGAACACCGTAAGCCCCCGCCGCCACCGATCTAGGGGACGCTCGGGGTGGTGTGTGGGTGGGCGCTGGCAGCTTTGACCTTACTGATTGCACTCTGGCTTCCAGGCGTTGCATCTGCGCTGTGAGTGATCGAATATGTGACAGAGAGTTGGAGGCGGGAAGTTTATGTCTCGCCAAATATGGGTTCGCTGGAGGCCGTGACGCAGGCGTACGAGTATTCGCCGTATTATTATTGGAGAGGCGAGATGCCCGCCGAGTGGTTGTAGACTTCATGCGATGCTTCGGCGTTATATTGCTGTCGAGAGATGGCAAACGTGAATTGCGCGTAAATGTGCCACTAGGTGTAATTGTGGTACTCGTCTTGGCCAAAGGAGCAGAGGCATCGGACATTGGCGGTGATGGCGGCTCTTGGATATCAGCAACTGGCGCTTTCGTCAAGAACTTCTTGGTCGCTATCGGTGTGGTCACAAGTGGTGAGCTAGCAACAGAATTGGGGGACGCCTCCATATGCTTGTCGAATATGGGTGAGTCCATAACCGAGAGATCAGTCGAAGTGGTGGACAAGTGTCGATTCTCGTGCTTCTTCAGCTTGTCTTGAAGGACTTCTGCTTCTATTTTAAGCTCCGCAAGCTCCTCTCGAAGACGTTGAGATTCAATACGGAGCTTTTCCCGCTCCTGTTCGCCAGCTCGTATCTCCTCTTCCATCATCACACCTCTTTCGATTGCCTGGTTATATTTGGACTCTAGATCCTCCAAAGACGAGGTTGTATTACGGGCTTGGCGTTCGAAATCATCGTTGGCTACCTCCATGTCTCTCAATTTCAGCTGCACAGATCGATTAGACTCTCGAAGCGTGGTAATCTCTTTTTCGAGCAGATCTTGTGCGGAATTGGCTTCCGCCTTGGATTCCTTGTATTTTCGCTGCAGAAACAGGCGCGTTAGCATCTTGCCTCGGAGACAAAAGCGCAACGGTTGCACAGCACTAAATTCGGTTGCGTAGGCGGATACAGGAATGGAGGCTTCTTCATACTTTCCACTCCTCTACTTCAAATTGAAGCGTCTCGGCCTTCTCTTTCAGTGATCTCTCCTGCTTCTCTGCCCGATCGATGTCTTTCTCTAACTCTTGTTCCAGTTCACGACTTGACTCGCGGAACTCGGCCAGCTCGGATTCCAGCAATTCGTACTGAGACTTGTACCACAACAGCGCATCCGTCGGGTTGGTAGCCTCACTAGGAGGCGACGATGGTGGCTCGGCCATGATGTTTTGATGTTAGGCGTTGGAACAAATCGCAGAACGACTGATGAAGCAGGGAGGGAGCATATAAAAACGTGTTGTCGCAGGAGTTGATATTCGAGGATAGATTGAATCCGTGTTCTCCGTCGCAGCTCCTCTGATGTGTTCGATGTATGTTTCGACCTTTTTCTACAAACTTCCTTGCGGGGTCTGTACAGTGAGTTGACAAAAGAAAAATAGTTGCGTCGTCGTCTCGACTGGCGAGATTGCAGTGCGGGCCGTCCGTCAAGGCAGACGCACTAGATAGAAATGATGATCGGGATGCAGAGTACGGGTGCGATAACTGAATAGCAGACTGCCTCCATGTCAGCATACGCGCTTCAGAATGCGAACAGTCGTCAAGAACCAGATGCTGTCTTGACTTGGGCTTCACCACTCACCGGTTTCCCGCTCCGAAAGGGTCGTTGGTCACAGCTGCCTCGTCCGTCGGTGACAAAAGCAATGCGATGCTTGCTGCTTGCTGGAACTGCGGAGGGCCGCTTTCCAGCTACTGAGCGAGCAAGACTTACCTGTCTTCCTTACCTTGGTGATGTTGGATGTCCTGGATGTCCCAGGTGGGAGCGATGGTGGTCGTAGATTGTAAAGGGTGTAGCGTGATTTGGCCGGTGACGGCTTTGGGGGGGCCACACCGTACACGCACCCACCTGGCTCCTCGAGTCCTCTGCTTGTTATTGACACAACACGCAACAGACAACACATGCCCGGAGACAGCAGCGACCCCGTCCAACTGGCAACCCCCCTTCCCGCTTCCGCCTTCGGCTTTTGCCTGCATAGGCGGTGGGGGGCGTTTGGTCTGTCAAAGCGTTCCATGATGGGCTCAGCTGCTTGAAGTGGGTCTCTCCGCCCCTGCAGGCTGCAGCAACGCTGTGGCCTGAAGTGGCTTAGTGCCAGGCGTCATGGGCAACAACCACGATTCATGGAACACGAGCCAGCACCCAGACATACTCCGTACATATCACGTGTCAGACCCTGTTAAAAGCTAGACAGCCCAAGCGATACCTGAATCAACTTGTAGTTAGAAATGGCGATTCAACAAAAGACGAGTGTCATGTTGAAACGAGGCCTTGATCCATCAAGGTCAAAGTCGTTCCTTCCATCTGCCATAAGATCTGCCATAAGTCTGTATGTACATACTATACTTCCCGCGTGTTTACGTGCCAACGGCTTTGTTGTCTCGGGCAACAAGCCGCTGCTCCGGCCGGCCGGACTGTGCAGGGCATGCCGGGTGCCTTGTATAACGGTTAACCTCGGAGGCCTGCCTGTGTACGGAGTAGGTAAAAAGAAAAGAAAATAAACTTTTTTGTTCAGAATTGACCCATGTTAAGTGAATAAAATCCTCGCACCACGACGTAGGCAACTCCGTAATTACACACGTTTTGCAGCTTTCTTTCGCTCTTATGTGCGAATGTAACGTCCAAGCAATTGCAGCACACCCGCTAACAATGCATCGAATCTTCACACTGAGACTTGATCTGAACGGAGAATCATGTGTTGCTTGCTTCTTCTCTGTCATTCTACAGGCTAGATATAGTACATATTGAGAAAAAACCCCACGTTTTATAAAAGCCCCAATTCGATGCATCGTGATGATCATGCATAGGTGCACTTCAGTTTCCCCTCTTCCGGCCAACGCGGAGGACACGTATATAATCTCCCTCCCATTAGTCATGACGCACACACCTTATAATTTAACTGAGCAGAATAAGAAAAGGTCGAGAAGAAGCGTCCCGTCATCACAGGCGTCCACCACCCGCAGCTCCCCAAGCTCTCCTAGCCTTGCGAGAGCCTGCCGTGGCAGCCCCAAAGTTGTGCAAGCGCTCTCCTATCAAATATGCCTCGTCCCGCACGCTAGCCGTCCACCGATGAAAGACTGTGGTAAATCCGATAGCATACTTGATCACCAGAGCTGCCACCGCAACTGCTGGATACGAAAACCTGTAGAGCATGGACAATTTGACAGCATCGAGCCCTATCGGCAGACCAGCCGCCACCGAAATCGGGCCAAGCGCAGTGATTTTGATCATGGCACTCGCGATCGACGGTGGCCCGAATATGGCCACAGCAGACAGTACTATTCCCGGAACAATGAATGCCCTGGTCAGCACAGCAACGTCTGGTTTCCAGAAGCCGCGACGAAAAACAGACGCTATTGCAATAGCTGGACGCCTGTCGGGGAAGAGATGTATAGCCATTCTGGTGGTCAAGTTGACATATAAGAGACCTAGCGTCCAGGATTGAACAACGCGAATGGTATGACGCCCGGAGTCGCCTTCACGACTCGGCGTCGAGGCACCCTGTGGCTGGAGCTGTGGTGGGTTCATGTATGTATGAAGGGGGATGCTGACATATAGCTCCATCAGCGTAGAGAGAACCAAGGGAAACACTACAATGAGGAAGGAGTACGCATACACAAGCTGCGCTCCCTGCATAGCGCCCGACATGACACGACTGTGGCCATCGCCACTCGTAACTTCGCTGCGTATCCTACGCCCCAAATCTTTCAACTTGGCGGTGATGTAACGAAGCCGGAACGCGACGTACAAGATAGAACCCAGAATATAGATGCCAATACTGAATGCGTAAATATCGTTTGTTCGAATGTGAGCAGGAATCAACGTCTTGAACACAGCCCTGCCTAGCACCAAGGGCGCAATTGTGAAGCCGACGCCAGTAACAGCGGCAAAGAGCCAGATGAAGAGGATAAATGAAAAAATCCTCGCACGAAAGCTCGGTGGAATATAGACGAGCTGATATTGGTCCGAAGAGTAGAGGTCGGTGTCCGGGTTGCCATCCATGCGATGTCCGCGTTCTGACACGGTCAAAAAGACTTTCTGACCCTTGGGAATCTTGACCCTGTCAGATGCCGGAGCACGAACAAAGCGGCCGCTCTTGTTGAGTTGGCCTGTGTTGACTAAATTTGCCTTTTTGTTTCTGTAATTCCTCATCTCCATCTTGGATATCGTCGGATTAGGTTTGGCATCTCCACCGTCGAAGATGTCCCTCCAAGTCTTGGGAATGACCTGGTTATTGTCATCGAGCTCGAGTAGCAATGACTTGTGTAGGGGAACTTGAACTTGTGCCTCGCGGTTTAGTTGAAGAGTTCCCTCTTCGTCGATTCGCCGTTCACCGAACAAAAAATAGGTGAGGCGAAGTCCACGAGCGCACTTTCGAAACCACCATGTATACATGGCATGCAGCCCATCACTCGGCCTGAAGAATTTGACGGCAAGGGGCATGAGAAAGTTGTAAAACAACAAGTCCACAGGAAACTCCAGGACGGGCTCGTTAGATGAGTAATGAACTGGCAGTACGCCAGGCATTGCATAATAGAGTCCCCAGACAACGCCTCCAAGACAAACGATAACCAGAGCACCGTAGACAAATGCCGAGAAAAGTATCTTGCGCAGCTGGGTTGTAAGATTGCGTTCAAGAACGTCGCGCACAGGATGGAACTCAGGATCATCAGGGTCTCTTATGAAGTCTACAACACCAAACAGTTAGCACAAATCACCACGTGTAGAGGCAGGCATCGGCTGCACTTACATAAAACACCGGGACGCATAATCTTGCGACACATTGAAACAAAAAGCGCAAAGTGAAACATATATCCAGTTCCGACAAACCAATGAACGAATATGGATGTCAAGGGATAGTTGCAAGTGAACAAAATCCGCGATTTGAAGGTTGTGTCTTCAAAGAGAGGCAGCAAAGCACCATCAAGGAGCAGGCCACAGTACAGGGGAAAGACAAGCATCTCAATACTAATAATGAGGATGACCTTCATGATGCCGCTTGCTTGATGGAGAGTGTCGATAACACCGGCTTCCCAGGCCTGCATCATAACCCCTCGCGAGAACGGACTGCCTCGTTTGAGATACAACGCGCCCACGGCGAAAATGGTCATGTATCCCGCTGAGATGGCCCAAAATCGATCCATCCCCGACCAATGCGCAAGACTCAAATCCACCGGAGGTTGGGGCTTGATTTCACCCAAATCTATGACCCAGGAGGTAGGATCAGACAAGGAAATGAGGCTGCTGCTGATTGTAGTCGCCAAAACGTGTGTGATGGAAGAGGCTGACGCTAGGAATCGACCATCCCAGAAAGCAGTCATGTCCGGTCCGGCGAAGGCCACAGATATTCCATGGTCCATTTTGCCCACCGCCCAGCCAATGTTTTGCTTCACAGCGATTAGAGCTTCGTGGCTGATCGCCGAGAAGTTTTGCATCTCCGAGGCAGTCATAGGAAAGTCCATAAGTGCGTAGTCGACGACTCTAGACCCCGCACCTGTCCAAACACCCCAAGATGCTTTTCTAGCTGACACGATCTGGGCCCCCATAGCTCCTCCTACAAGACCCGTAAACATATCAACGATGTTCAACGCGCACCATGAGCCGAACCCGAATGTCATCATGACGGCATCCTGGATCACTTTGGAGAGCCCCATGGCCATGTGAACAAGTTGTATAGGATTGGCAACGATCCAAAGAGAGATTCTGCCTATGTTGTAAGGAATAAAAATGCAGGCGAATATTGTCACGGAAACCAAAACAGCACAGAAGATGGCGTTTTGAAACAGGCCAGCAATAGGGCCACGCATTCCGAGAAGCTCCATGACGCCCTCAAAATCTTCCAGATCCTCAATGGCTTCAGCATCCATACCCGCAGCAGCCGCGGCGTCGATAACATTCAGATTTCCGTCGTCATTTACATCGCCGTTTGCCTCACCAGCCTCGGCCATAGGCTCATCAACCCATGGATCATCTGCCGCAACGAGATCGCCGGCATCTACACCGACACCTTCGCCAATGACAGCTTCCTGCGGGGGATCATCAGCCTCTAGACCTAGATCCAAGTCGCCCCACATGTAGTTTGTGACGCGACCGACCAAGCCTGGCCGCTCAGGTTCTATCTCCAACATTGGTTCATTTGGCATGACTCGAGCTACATCAGGAGAGATGTCTGCAGTCGTGCTGTCCTGATTGTCATGGTCTGAGATTCGATGACTATCCGCAAGGCCGTGGCTGTAGTTCCTTGGACCGTCTCTTTCCACAAATTCGGAATCAGGCATATTCGTTCCGCTGAAAGGTGCCCATGAGAAATCAGAATTGTCATTTTCGTCAGTGCTTGGCAGATTGGTGAAAGACCAGCTGTTGTTTGCCAAAGGATTAGTAGTGGTGTGCACCTCGGGGCCGTCTGAGCGCGCTCGTGGTCTAGACGGACCGGCAAGCGAATCTGGACTGGGCTGTACTGAGCTTGGCAAAAGGTCTGGAGAAGCAGGAATCCATTGTCGCTCCTTGCCTTTAGATCTTTGCTGGGCGGGTGCGTGTTCCTCGCTTGCAGACTCCGAAGATCCAGCATCAAACTCATCAAGTTTGACAGTCGTAGGGTCCGAGGCAAGAGATTGCGGTAGATGATGAGTGCCGACGCCAACTACCTCGTGGGATCTTTGAGCACGCTCTCGAAGTGAATGGCGCGTCATTTTCAACCAGTCGTCAAGTTGTTCTTCCAGCCCCTCCTCTTCAATAATCTGTATAACTTTTTCCAGATCGCCATCCGCTTGTCTCAAAATTCGCGAGTAATGCACCACATTGGATCGATTGTCTAGGTCTGCAGTCAATGATTGTTGTGTCATCGGCTTCCATGATCCCGATTCTATAGATCTCAAATCCAGGCCAGCATCATCTTTGATCGTAGTTTCTGTGGCCTCCGAATTGAACGCTGACTCGATCTGTTGGTCTAATGGCTCGTTCGCCCGAGCCGCGACATCCATCGTCTCATCATCTGACTCATGGCCGTTGTCAAATTCTATGGCTTCCTCAATTGGTAGGAGTGGCGCTGGGGCTGGTTGATTGTTTTCTTGATCGGCGAACGCAGCTCTCATATTGATTTCCGGTTGCTGTTGAACAACATAGTCGCGAACCAAGATAACCAAGATGAAGCACACTACGACGAGGACGGTGATAACCTGGCCCTCGACAACTGTGACCACAAGCCGATTAAAGAATGGACTTCGCGTGAGGTTGCTCAAGAATCCCACATCACTTAAGAGCGTTGGCGGTGCTACATCAGCGGTACTGTTCAAGAACGTAATGTTGTCTTGGAGGCCGGTGCTTTTGTCGAAGACGGTGCGCACTGGACAAGTCGCGTACGAATCATATACACTCTCATTCACAGGCGTGATCTTGGCGGACTGTCGTGACACAAGTTGACTAGCACCCAAGCCGTCATCACTGATCCAAAACATGAATGCCCAGATGACCCTCGTGAAATAAGGTAGCCAGCAGACCCATACACTTATGGTGGCGACGATACGGAGCCATGTAAGCAGGTTTCGTACAAGGTACCTCGCCATATGCTCCAGGAATACCTGCAGAGGAAGCGATTGTGGCATGTCGGGTGCGTAGAGTTTGGTGAAACGAAACGAAGTTTTGCAGAGCTCGCAGTATTTCTTTTGCGAATGCGAAAGCCATTCCATTAAGCAGTCCTGGTGAACATACTTGATACTGCCACTGCATTTACATGGGTAAAACAGTGGCTCGGCCGAAGTTCCCTCTCCTCGACATATTCGACAAATAGCATGAGCAGTATCAGAGGATTGAGGCGCGGGGTTCGATCGGTCATCGGACCGCGAGGAGAGGGATTCCCGGGGACGCGATGTCGTTGCGGACGAGTTCATTGTCGATGTATGCGAAGGGACAGTTGGGAAAATTGGTGGCTTGTCCGCACAGAGACGGATGAGATTACTGACAGCAAGAAGCTGAACGCGCCGGCGAATTCATGAGATGGTCGTGTTAGATCAATGCTGTGAGAAGAATGAACAGTCTGCCCTAAATCAATCTGGCTTCTGAAGTGAAAGGCACTGAGGATCTGCACCTGTGTGCTTTCAATGGTGATATTACTATTACTGAAGGCGTAGGTTTGATTCTCGACCAGACAGGAGTGCGTCGTTCGATGGCCTGCACGAGGCCGCGGCCGATAATTATCGAACAAGGCGAGTGTAGATATGTATCACAAACGGCGTCGATTATGGTTGCATGCGTCGATTGCTGATCGCGAAGTTGAAAATTGGAAACAATATGTATGAGTAAAAAAGGCGCAAATAAGCGAACCGATACTGAGAACCGCCAGGTTGGCAGCTTGCAGTCGACGCCTTCAATAATACGGTGTTCAATACGCAGGCAAGGCAAGATATCGAGTCGTTTAATTTTAGCGCGCATTTGCTTACGTTATCAATTGCAAGCTATTTTTTTTGGTGGAGACCCTTGTCACGACACTCAAGATTCCAAAAAGCAACAAGTTGAGAAGCAACTTGGGAAAGCAGGCAGCATTGGAGAAGCAGCGCATACTCAAGTCTTTGAATAACCGGATGTATATCTCGAGCCCCAGTTCTACTACCTAGAGAACTAGACACATATACCTAGTACAAATACACTTGCGGTTCTGGAGCAAGTTGAATGTCCAGTCTCTCATACTTGTCTGTCGGTGGAAGGCGTGGGCGAGCGGCGCAATGACGTCTGGTGTTCCAGAAGTTGGAACGAATGACGCGCCAGGCTGGTTCTTGCCGCAAGTGTATAGTACAAACACAGTGCTAAGCTTTGCGATATATTACAGACCAGAAATCGATTGCATGATGGCCTGCGGAATTTTAAGGACATGCTGGAACTTGAGACGTGTTATGAAGGCAGTGTTTCTGGAATAGCCAGCGAATTTTCCTCAGATTTATTGCTCTCATGGATCGTGTACATGTAGCATGGACTACCTAGTACCTATGTACATACTCGTTTGAAGCTTCTTATTATTCTGCCTCTGTCTCTGAGGTGTGGGTCCCAGAAACTTGGCCCTCCAACAGTCCAGGACTCCAGGCTCCCGCCCAGCCCTGGACCCAGAGCATTTCCATAAAGCTGAACCATGACCGCACCGCGCCCACTCTTCTGCAGCAACGCTGCAAAACCTGGTCGATCTACAACCTGAGATTGACAACCTGAGCCCTGTTTGCATGCTGCAGGAGTGAGCAACTCGAAAGCACTTAAGAGAACTTGATGCGGCACCCAGGACGAGACGGCCTGCTTCGACTGGAAATGACTCTATGCTTTACCGTCGGCTTTTAATAAGCAGATAATTGCTTCCCTACTCCGCCTCGATTCCCGTCCACCACCATACTATCTCCGGTGCAGCGGCCGCCTTTTCCCCCGGGACACCCAATATCAACCTGTGCTGCGTCGTGTCGCAACTTGGTTGGCAGTGTTGCCCTACTCGCAGACGAAATAAAGCGTCCAGACTGGACGCATTGCCTTGGTCACCATGGTCGTTAGCAGTTCCGGTAGCGGTAATGGGACGGCTCACACCAATGGCAAGCTCAACGGCCATGTGGTTAGCCCAAGGAGACCACTGAAGCGCAAGCGTGCATTTTGGGTACGAGCAGTGAATCTGATCGCAAGGTGCGTTATATTCTTTACGTTGCTTATTTCGCTCAGCGCAGTATAGCTTGCCGTCTGAAGCATTGCTAACTATTTTCTCGCGACAGAATTGCCACATGGGCCGCCATTCTCACGATTCTTCTGCGATGCCCAGTATCTCTAGAAGCATGCGACGATACTTCGCCATCAATCTGCAAGCCCTACTTTCACGTCAGAAATGCCATCACGCCTCGTGTCAGGCCATACTTTGACCGATATGCGGCTCCATATGTGAATGTTGCGAAACCATACTATGACACGCTCAACGACAACGTGTTGAAACCGTCACGTCAATATGCTGCTTTGTATGGCACTCCGATAGTCAACAAAGGCCAGAAATTCGCACATGCTCAATGGAAAACCAACGGAGAGCCCCAGTTATATCGACTTCAGACTTTGACCAAGTCGCAGTACAACAAGTCGATAGCACCATATTTGACGACAACGGGTACAATCGTGGGGCCATACTACAACTTCGCATACAAGCACACGGCCCAGGCTTGTCACGACTACTTGCTGCCCGGGTACGAGTTCTCTCGCGACTGCGCTGTCTATGTGTACGACGCAGCAGCCGGCTTTACAAGAACCACGGCTTTACCTGCCACCTGTTGGGCTTGGGGGAAAACGAATGCGTTTCTTGACACTGCAGTGTGGCCTCAACTTCGTGTAGTGTATGTAGAGAATGTTCAGCCGCAGCTGGTCCGTATAGGAGAACGTCTTGGTCGTTACAGAACGAAGGTTAATGCTAAAAGCCACGCTAAGGCCGCTGACGCACCCGTAGCGATGTACGTACCTGTTCAAAGTCTTCAAACTGACCGATGAGGGTCGCACTGGTTGCTAACCTCGAGCCAGTCTTAGCTCTACAGCGTCGATCGCGTCATCATTTAGCAGACCATCTCCACAAAGCCCTTCAACAACACTGTCGGTTCCACCCCGAGTCGAAGAACAGGAAAGCTTCTTCTCCGAAGTAGCTGAGACAACAGCTGCCGGAGCATATTGGAAGTCAATGGAGCCCCCTTCGGCAACTGGAATTGAAAGCGAAAAACGCAGAGTGGCAAGAGAAATTGTGGCGAATGACCTAGCAACCTGGCAGATCAAATACACTTCTCAAGCCAAAGAAGGCGCCGCGGCTATAGAAGAAGAAGTCGACGAGATTGCACAAGCTTTGATGTACCAAAGTGCTCAGATCACGGGAAAAGAACATCTTCATGCACTGGAAGAAACAATTGTATCCGAAGTCATCAACGTGAAACACGAAATTCAGTCAATCGTTGAGGTCGGTGGCAGCGATGCTGCGGAGAAAACAGTCTATGCTATTCGAGCAGCCGGAGCGGCCATTAAGAATAAGGCCCAGGCGGTCCGAGAGTGGCGGGAGGACTACGATTCCAAACTACAGAAGGCGGTACTTGAAGCAACCGAAGCTCACCTGCATATTCTGGATGAGACTCGAAACCTGGCTTTGCAAAATATCGGTATGAAATGGGCGTGGACTGATGGGGTCACTTACAAAGACTGGCAGAAGTATCACGAGCTGAAGAACTCGCTTGGTAACTGGTCGGAAGAGCTGAAGCAACTCATTGTTACCCATCCTACTCTGATGGAAGCACAGGAACTTTCGGATCAGATTGAGGATGATGCCATGGTACTGGCAGCGACTGCTGCCCAAGAACTAGCCCGGTTAAAAGAAGTTGCACACTGGAAAATTCAGGCCAATGATTCGACTGACAACTTTGAAACTGACGCGATGCAACTCGCCGCTGCAGAAGCAGCTCAACGACTGGAGGATGAGCAGAATGACGAGCCTAGTGGAACCGAAGAGCAGGAGATTGGGATCGACGACCTTAACATGGAGAGTCAATCCTCAGTTTTTGAAGTTTCTGAGCAACGAGAGGACAACACCTTAATTCTGGATCCGTTGGAGTTGAGTGAAGCGGGATCCGAAGACAAAGATTCTGAGACTCCAGAGGTTTTGATTACTGTCCACCCTACTGTCACAGTTTCCCTCGCCGAGGCCGGAAAATTGCTCACAAGTTCACCCGTCATCTCCGAAGATGTACAGCTCGGGCCGAGTTCTAGCCATGTTTCCGAATTAGAGCTTCCAGATGAATCCACATCTGTCGAAGAGACTGCAGAATCGCCTCGTGATGAATCGTCTGAGGATGAATCGCCTCAGGATGAATCGCCTGAGAATGGACCGTCTGAGGATGAATCACCCGTGGATGAACCGCCTCAGGATGAATCACCCGTGGATGACACTCACGCTTATGTCAAGCCATTGCTGTTCGGGGCGGCTGCCCAGTCGGTCGCTGATCGAAGCCCAATTCTAGATGACGCAGAGTCTGATGACACCATTGCCAGTGTCACTAGCGCGGCTCAAGCAGCATATTCCAGCGCAGTGGCTTTGGCAGCCGATCGCTACTCCAGCGCCTTGTCCGTCGTTTCTGCACAAATCCAAGGTACATCTAAGCCCGTCCATGAGCAGCTTTTCTCATCGGTCTCCGCTGCCTACGGTGGTGCTGTATCCGCTGCAAGCCAAAAAATGAATGAGGCCGTAGCAGCCGCTTCTTCTGGGATCTTCAGTACAGCGCCATCCCCTACAAAGAGCTCAAACTTCCCTGACTGGAACAAGGTCGAGTCCATTGCTGCGCACAAACTGAAAGATGGACGCCTCTGGGCAGAAATCCAATATCAAAGCGTCCTCATCGGCCTCGGCGCAGCTACTCTTACCCCAACGTCTAACCCTGAGAAATACTATGAGCAGGCCAAGTACCATTATTATGCTGGACTGGGGTTGGCCCAGGACCGCTACTCCAGTTTCCTGGCAGCAGCTTCTTCCGCTTGGTCTATGAGCACTGCCACCCCGACACCCACAGACTTTGTGGGTTCTGCTTCGTCCTTGGCATCAGTAGCCGGAAAGTCAGCAGCATCGGCTGCCAGTGTCGCTGACGATGCTGTCAAGTCTGCGTATACTGCTGCCAGCGAAGGGGTCATGTCCGTAGCTCAAGACGCGCAAGATACGATCGAAAATGCAGCGGACGCTGCTGCAGAACAAGTCGTAAACATTGCCGGCGTAGTTGCTGGCTCATGGGACATTGTTGTCTCACGAATCAGCGCTGATGTCTATGGCCAACCCTCTGCCATCGGGTGGATGGGAGATGCAACTCAATCGGCTGCCTCGATTGTTGCTGTCGCCACCGATGCTGTGACAGATTCAGCCTCTTCTACATCAGATTCCGCGGCCAAACAATTTGATGCAGTCAATAAGATCATATCCGAGTTGGTGATTGGAAAGGAGGCAACGTATAGCGAGAGCATCATGTCCAGACTCAGCGCAGTCTACGCTACCGCGACATCCAACGTGGTCGGCTTGGCCAGCGATGCCAGCGCTGCGGCGTCTTCCGTGGGAGACAAGGTCCTCAGCGCCGCGAGCCAAGCGACAGAAGTTGTCAAAGATTCGGCGCAAAGAGTAAGAGATGAATTGTGATTACCTCCATAGGGTCTCGGATGTGTGGTGTTCTCAAACGCCGACAACATTTGTAACGTCACGGACAGTGGCGGCAAGGGCCCGCAAGGGCCTTGGTATAGGATGCTTTCATCTCACCGAAGCAGCGTCCTCTGCGATGTTACTACAGAAACAAAGTTAGTCGCTCTCGGAAGGCTAGCACCTATAGCGCCGATATGGCTGGATCTAGATATACTGGAGGGGAAAGTAGGAGAAGAAAAACACGGAAAGAAAATGATTTTCGTTCGTTACTTGGATGCTGCGGATGCGAAGCAAAAAGATGGCAGTAATGGATGGGAACTTTTACGACGTCACGAGGCTGTCATGTCGTTGATGGGCGGGATATAGGGATTATCGCAACATCGGCGCCGCCGCTCGCGAGGAATTCTTATGCTAATGTGTACTTATAGTCTGTGTTTGAATGAGACTTGGGTTTTTATGACGCTCATGCTAGATCAGTGGCTCTGGCCCCTGTGAACGCATCGCTGGCGTCTGTTCTAGTATTGAATATTTCTACATTTATACAAATGGATAGTCAAGTTTTGACAGTTGAGCTGTTGACGTCCTGGGTACTCGTGTTGACACCACAGCAGAGCACCTCATGTATGGAATGCATGACATTTATCAGTAGAGCTGAATTACTTGGCAAAGATGATGAAATGAAGAGGCATAAAGTGAAGTTTTATATTTACATAGGATAGGAGTTACTATAAGCATGACACATGGGTGCCCAGGCGTTCGTTACAGTTTTCACAAAGGGCAGCCAAAACCTAAGGCTTGATTGAGCAAGCGTCTCGAAAAGGACGCCAAAGCCGGACTGTGGAAATAATTTCCTCTCCGCCTTTGGAGTCGCGCGACTCTCGGCACATATCAAAGCGTGGGGTGCAAGAATTTAAACCTTACCAGTTGCAGCTGCCCTTCTCTCTTCCCCGCTCTCTTGCTACCTACCTTCGTCGTGCCACATCTCGCAGATTGCAGAGCAATATCAGCAGCCGAGGATATCGATGACATCCACACCGGCAAATTCGAGCCATGGAACCTGGTGCGCGGCTAACGTCCCTCCAACAACGAGGGCGAGTCCAGCGTGGAATTTTCTCTCGGCAACTTCACGGTGAAGAAAGCCTCTCCCCACACGAGTATTCTAGCGATCCCTTGATCTTTGCCGGAAGAGATTTCTGCGCTGGACTCGTCCTCGTTGTCTGACGTACGTTGGCCGCGCATCAGGTGGAGACGGACCAGGTTTCTTGGTTCGAACTTGCCGATGCGGATGTTATCAATGTCCTCGGCGGACACGCCAGCAGCTCGCGTGCGATGGTGCGAACTAGGAGGGGTAGGAGTCGGAGTCAGGGCTCTCAGGAGCCGGTCGGTTTCGGCATGCGCAAGGAGGAAGTTTGCGTTGGCGTTCGCGAGCCGCGTCTGCAACTCTCTCAATTCGGCCTTTTAGCAGTTGTAACTTGTGGGCGAATCGGTACGAAAAGCCCAAATTGAGGGGAGATTCGTCCTCAGTGGCCTTGGAGGGCGATTCCAACCTTCGGCGGCCATGGCTGGGATGGTGGGAACGTAGAGGGGAATGAGTAGAAGAGGTTCACTGTAAAGTTCGAGCATGAGGTTCCGTGGTTCTGCAATCGAGGAAGAAGTTTCAAGGGAAGAGGGCCCAGGGGGCGGAGTAGCGACGTCGTGAATCGTGAATCCTTGATGCATCTTTTCCATAGACATGCGAAAAAAAAGGGGAAGAAAAAAAATGAGTTACGAACATACAACAGCCGGTGTTCGCTGGTCGTCACCGACCCAACTACTAATCTGCCGGTTGGTAGCTTATCTATGGGAGAGCGGACGGGATCCCGAGTTCTCTACCACCTATGGTCGTATGTGGTCGTACAGGCGATCCAATGGCCTATCAAAGTTGTTTCATTTATCGGTAACGTTCGGCTATACATAGAATGTAGGTATGTACTCCGTACCTAGCTTGAATGCTTGGGACGGGCAGAAGCTCCTCCGGTCTAAGTACATAAAATCTCTTTCTTGCTTATCACGATTCACGAGTAGAGCTCGTTGTGTCCAGTGACCAAGTCTCATATGTAGGTAAGCGCTGTAGGTAGTTTGCGAACGCCCTTTTCCACGCTTTTGTGTGGTCGTCCAAAATGGCCCCGATGTTGTGCGGAGGAGACAGGTATGTACATACATACCTACCAACCACTGACCAGCCTCCAGGTATGGACTTCACGAGTTTGGTATGAACCGGCCCACAAGTTACAATAGCAGGGACCGTTTAGTGTAGGTATGTAGGTAAGGTACCTAGGCTGTCTTGTCCCACATACGTCATGTGCCCGTGCTGCCTCGGACGAAGTTCTATTGAGTAGAGGTATGTATATACGGATTACTGCTGCCAGGAGACCCGCGTTGTCGGTTTACGTATTCTGCAGCAAGTCCTGTACGTGAGGAACATCTTCACCGCGACAATTCTGCAAAGACTCCGCGACAACAGTACCAGGAGTGACCCTGTCATCTCATCTGCCCAGATAGCCTGAGTCCAGACCGGTACATTCACTACAGTCATAGATCGGACATCTCGCAACCATCTCACGCAAGGGAGTAACCATATCTTGCATAGTATTCCTCGGCTGTGTGGAAGTAGCTGCTAGATTTCTACGTGAAGTCGTTTCATTCGCTAGGTTTGCACTTTCGGCATGCCTTTCGCTGTAACACAATAAGATCCTGTTTGAATAATGGCTTCCACCGGCATCGATAGCTCCCAACTCCCTGCCTACTCCCCTGAGCGGGAGAAGAATGGCCCCGTGGAAACTGACTCCAAGAACGGATCTTGCAATGCGTCTGTCCGTCGACTGTCTTTACCTGTCGGATCAAACCACGATGCTACTCATCGAATGCTCAAGCCTCGTCATATCCAGCTCATCGGTATTGGGGGCACCATCGGAACCGCTCTGTATGTGCGTATTAAGTTTTCGCTTAGTCTGGCTTCCTCCTCACCCGTTCCATTTCCCTTCGCCTCTCCTATTTCATGTTTCTCTCGATCTATTTGCTCAGGTGTCATGATGTCTTGTAGGTCCAGATCGGAAAAGGCCTCTTGAATGGCGGCCCTGGAAGCTTGTTCATAGCATTCAGTGTTTGGTGCACTTTTATCTTAGCCGTTACCTTGTGCATGGCTGAAATGGTAACTTATTTGCCCATATCATCGCCCTTTGTTCGCTTCGCGGGGCGTTACGTCGACGAGGCATTCGGATTCGCCGCCGGCTGGAATTTCTTCATTTTCGAGGCTGCCCTTGTGCCGTTCGAGGTTGTCGCCTGCAATTTCATACTTCACTTCTGGACAGAAGCCATTCCGACTGCGGTCGTAATCATCATCGTCATCATTTTGTACGCCGGTATTAATCTTTTGGCGGTTCAATGGTACGGCGAGACTGAATTCTGGGCCGCCATTGGAAAAGTATTACTGATCATAGGCCTCGTCATCTTCACCTTTGTCGTGATGCTTGGAGGGAACCCCCAGGGTGACAGGTTTGGCTTTCGATTCTGGAAGGACCCGGGCGCTTTTGCTCCCTTGTATTATGAAGGGTCCCTCGGGAAGTGGCTGGGCTTTTTGCAGTGCCTCATACAAGCTGCTTTTACCATTGCAGGACCCGACTATGTTTCCATGGCGGCTGGTGAGGCAGAGAATCCCAGAAAAGTCATGCCGCGAGCGTACAATGCTGTCTTTTACCGCCTCACAGCCTTTTTTGTCTTGGGAGCTCTCTGTGTTGGCATTCTGGTGCCCTACAATGACCGTGAAATGAAGGCTGCCTTCAAAGACTCGGCACCCGGTGCTGCTGGCTCTCCCTACGTCATTGCCATGAACAGACTCGGCATCCGTGTGTTGCCGCACATTGTCAATGCCATGATTCTGACGGCTGCCTTTTCCGCGGGAAACTCTTACGTTTACTGCGCGTCGCGCTCTTTGTATGGCTTGGCCCTCGAGGGGAAAGCTCCCAAGTTCATAACGATCTGTACCAAGAAGGGCGTGCCACTGTATTGCGTCGGCTTTGTGCTCCTATTCGCTCTCCTCGCATTTCTTCAACTTTCGCAGAATGCGTCTATCGTGCTCGACTGGCTCGTGTCGCTTGTCACTGCATCGCAGCTCCTCAACTTTTGCTGCGTCTGCACTTCATATCTGTGCTTTTATCGAGCTCTGAAAGCTCAGGGTATCAGCCGGGATTCGCTGCCCTATAAGGCGTGGTTTATGCCCTTTACTGCCTATTACGCATTAGTTACTGCATTTGTCATGGCTTTTGTGGGCGGATACACGGTGTTTCTTCCTGGACATTGGAGCGTTTCAGACTTTTTATTCTCGTCAGTTGCTTTTCCATCCACGTCCTGCCATTTTCCAACTACAGTTTTCTCCTACTTTCTTCTATGCCTGTGGTTGCATACATTATACATTGCTAACGCTTCAGATAGATACACTATGCTTGCCGTCTTTCCAATACTATACCTGGGGTACAAATTCGTACACAAGACCAAAATTTATAAGCCCGAAGAGGTTGAACTTCTCAAAGACTTGGATACCATTGAAGAGTATGAAAGGCTTTACGTCTCTGAGCCTGCAAAGTATGCTTCTACCCTTCATCCTGCCCTTGTCCTCAGTTTTCCTCTTCGTACGCTCGCTTAAAGCTAATCGATTCGTGTAGAAACCGGTTTGAAAGAGTATTGGATATGATATTTGGGTAGATGGGTGTACTATGTAGAGACTTTGTAAGCACGAATTGCAAACAACTATAGATTTGGCGTTCGGGCGACGGGTCCCTCGATCGTGACGAAGAACGCATGCGGCATGATCCAAATGCATCATAAAAAAGGCGACTCGCGTCCTGGATCTGCGCAATCGTTCTATGTTAAAGGCTTTCGAGATGTCATTGGTATCAATGACGATCATACGGACACTCTTTGGCCCGATGGGGCATCGATCGCAAGATGCCGCCATCGTGCGTTCTTAAGTCGGACCGTGGATTCTTCGACAACATCATGGGCAAGAGGCTTGCGCCAGACGAAGGAATGGGTACGAGATTGATGTCCCGGTTGAGTTTGAGACCGTCACCAACTCTGGGACGCTCAAAGAGTGAGATTCAGGACGGATTGGTAAAGGGCCAGGCTGGACTTGTTGACGGAAGTGAGACGTGAGCGCAGCTTTTCCTAATGAGCCGATCGGGCAGAGCAACCACGGGCCACGACACGAATAATCAATCGTGCCTGGAGGCGAGCGTTGATTCCCCCGCGACCACCTCTTTTCTTCACTTTCCTCTCCTTTTACTTTGTAGGCTTGGAGGAAGCAGGCCATGTTGCTATCGACTGGGGTTAATTCTCAGACCCTGGGCGTTTTCTCTGGTGCAAACGATTCGGACTAGCGGCCGTGCCTCAAATCCTGTGCCGTTTTAGACCGTGATGCGTTAGTCTTGGCTCGACGTCATGCATGTACCTAATTTCACCTCAGTCGGTAAGCTTCAAGGGTCCAAGCAATTGCGGGGCTGTTGAGCTACTTTCCGCCCCCTTTTTTCTTCTCGCAAGTTTGTCGCGTGCCACATCTTCGTTTTTTTGGTGGTTGTTCTTGGTAGTACATACATACGGAGTAGACCAAAGCTCTCAACCCTCCTTTCAGTCAGCTGCTGCACAGGACACGGCCCGGCCCTATAATACATACCTACATGCGACGAGAAAACCTGGCAAGCCTATCAAATTGTACGAATCATATCACATACCGCCAGCCGTTACTGTCGTCGACCCCCCAATTCATAACTCAAGGATTCAGAAGCAGCGCAATTTATCGAAAATGAGTGGCTTGGACTCTCCCGATATCTCGACAGCTTATGCTGATGTCCGCAGCGACAACAACGCCACTAACTGGATGCTCATCTCATACGCAGCACCCACAGGCAACAAGCTCGCCCTCAGCAAGACGGGCACGGGAGGCATTTCGGAACTGGCCTCCGCGCTGGATGATGCCGAGGTCCAATACGGCTATGTACGCGTCGAGTATGCCAACGACAAGGAAAGCACGCGAGTCAAATTCGTGCTTGTGGTCTGGATCGGTGAAAACACAAAGGTGATGCGCAAGGCCCGCGTCAGCGTAGAGAGTGGCGACGTGAAGCGCATTCTGGCGCATCATAGCATTGCTGTGACGGCCAGTGATCGCGCCGAGTTGGATGAGAAGGATGTTGTGACGAGGCTGAGGAAGGTTGGCGGCGCTGACTACAATGGCGGGCGTGGATGAGGAAGCTGAGGAGGAGATGGGGGCCTTTGATAGCCAAATTGTGACATGTGACTTCTGTGGATTCAGGAACCGGAATTGCCTGTTGTTTCTTACTTCTAAGCTTTAATTTTCGAAAGGGAAAAGGCTGGCGGCGACGACAATCAACCGATTCGGTCTTGGGTGAATATTCATATTGTTTAAGAGCCTCATGACATCTCGATGAGAAGAGCATAGTAATGGCCAGCTGTTGCAGCATCGACTTGAATCCGTTGATCGCATATGTATTTATTCAGGCACGGCGAAGCAAGTTGGACAAGATGCGGGCACAGGCTCAGCTAGGTCCCATCATCATATTCACGGGCGAGGTATACCTAAATTCTGCAATGGTGAGAAAATTGGCGGAGCGAGGTTCGCCGCTGCTCCCAAAGTCGCATTCCGTCGAACAGACACTTGTATCTACTCCGTATAAATCTGTACGGAGTAATAGTGTACGCATATACACTCCTCCCCAGATTCTGAACGGCAAAACAAGCTTTTGCAGTGGCGCAATGACTTCGGCGCGAAGGACGACCTGTGCCGCCGCTGCCGCTGGCTGCCTAGGCGTCACTGTCTTCCGCAGCCGGTCGGCAATCCCATTCCACTTGTGACTCGTGGGATGCGAAACCCAGACTGAGAACAATTCAGTGACACGTTCCAATTGACCGCCGGTCGAGGTAACTTCGCTGCGGCTGTGTGGACCGCCTTCCTCGGCGCAACGACCTCAATTCAGCGCCTGCTGGAGCGACTCTTCGGTGAAGAATGCGAGAGTTGCAAGTGGCGTGCCGCGTAGCATATGAGAGTAGATTGGTTTATACTTATCTGGTTTTCGATGGGCGAGGTTACTTGCATGCGCTGTGGTGGCATAGGAACAACATGTTCCGAGTTAGTTTGTGGTATGTACAGTGGCTGTACATACATACCTACGGAGTAAGTCTCGGTTGATGGATCGGGTGGTTCATGACACGTGCAGGCCCCAGGGTGCTCTCCAGGCCATCTGAGAAGCCGACGATATGCGCTGTGCGATCTTTTGGTGTGGATTGTGAATTTGTGGATGGGACGTCCCAAGGCAAAAGGACAACAATACTCCGTAGGTATCCAGATTCCAGGCATCTCAGGGCAACTGAAGCCAGCAGGCCCAATCAAGAGCTCGGATGAATGCATGGGTGCATCCGTGCTATGCGGGCCTCAGCCGTTCGCCCCACAACTTCCACACCACGTTCGTTTTCGAAGAAGTCATGAATTGGGGCAAGCTCTCCAGCCTCAGCCTGGAACAGCGCCCACCTCCAGGCTCCAGCGCACCTTTGCACCTGTAGATTCACCTGTAGGCTGTACGGAGTACAGTGTTCAGAGGCTGCAGCCCCGTACGGCCGTACCAGCTGCTCCCAACTGCATGTTATTAGCCTCTTCCTTAGCCCGCCCGAATTTCGCGCTAGTCCGTAGATCTGCAACGGGCAGACATACGGAGTAGAGAAGTATGTACCTTAAGATTCCGAGACCCCATGGAAAAGCCATGGGGACGCCGCCAGCAAGACAAAATGTACATATCACATCGTCCTCCGGTCGTCCCCAGCCCTCTTGCTTCCTTACATATCGTCGCCTCGCGCTCGTTCTGACACCTCGTCGCCGGCACAACTCGACCTGGGATTCAGAAACGTGCCCTTCACCACGACCCTCATAGACGACGACCCCATCTGAGTGGCACGTCTTGGCTTCGACACACCACCCGCCCAGGCCTCATCCCTCCCTCATCATGACACTGACCAAGAGGGACTCTCATGGCAGCAGTCGAACCGGCGCCAATGGCAAGGTCAATCACGAGCTGCGCATGTCTCAAGACCATGACTCTGCCGATCAAGTCCTCGAGACCCTTGGCTACAAGCCAGAGCTGGCGCGAAACCGATCGACCTTTCAAGTGGCTTTCATGTCCTTTGTCCTGGCGTCCATTCCGTACGGCCTAGCCACGACCCTGGTGTACCCTCTGATCGGCGGGGGTCCCGTCGATGTGATCTGGGGTTGGGTCGCCGTTTCGGCCATCATCGCCTGCGTTGCTGCCTCCCTTGGCGAGATCACCAGTGTGTATCCCACAGCCGGAGGTACGTGTTGAATTCCAGGTTCCGATGTTATTAATTCGTTCCAGCACCAGAATTGAGCTGACAATTGGATATTTCAAAGGCGTTTATTACCAAGCATTCATGCTGGCGCCTCCCCGCTGGCGCCGCATCGCCAGTTGGACTTGTGGCTGGGCTTATCTCGTGGGCAATATCACCATCACCCTTGCTGTCAACTTTGGCACCGCGCTCTTCTTCGTCTCGTGTGTCAATGTGTTTTCGGATGATGTGGATAATCCTGTTTTGGAAGGAAGTCCGTACCAGGTCTATTTGATCTTCCTCGGCATCACACTTTTGTGCAATGCCGTGTCTGCTCTTAGCAACAAATGGCTTCCTTGGCTCGATGTAAGTCCAAGCCGATCCGGCGGCGTCCTACACACACCCCAGAGAGAGACACGCAGGAGCACTAACAGGGAATATGACACATAGACCGCGGCTATTTTCTGGACTTTTGCTGCCGTCATTGCCATCATGGTCTGCGTTCTCGCCATTGCTGCAGAAGGTCGTCACAATGCTGAGTGGGTGTTTACCCACTTTGAGAATAACTCGGGATGGCCCGATGGCTGGTCTTTCATGGTCGGTCTGTTGCACGCCGCGTACGCAACTTCTTCTACGGGAATGATCATCTCGTGAGTCTCACACAAACCTCTCTCCTTTTGCCCTCCCCTCACGACCCGGTATCATGGGATCTCACATTTTTCCCGATGTAGTATGTGTGAAGAAGTTCGACACCCCGCCACCCAGGTCCCCAAAGCCATGGTGGTCACCATCTTGATCAACACCATCGCCGGCCTACTTTTCCTCGTGCCTCTCTGCTTCGTTCTTCCCGACATCAAGATGCTCGTCGCGCTTGCGTCCGCACAACCGGTGCCCCCCATTCTCAAATCTGCTATTGGCAATTCCGGCGGGGCTTTCGGTCTCTTGATTCCGCTCATGGTTCTCGCCATCATTTGCGGTATTGGCTGCACGACTGCTTCTTCTCGCTCCGCCTGGGCGTTTGCTCGCGATGGTGCAATTCCAGGGGCCAAGTTGTGGATGAACGTGAACCATTCGCTAGATGTGCCCGTCAATGCCATGATGCTTTGCATGGTCGTCGAGATTCTCCTTGGCGTCATCTACTTTGGCTCGAGTGCGGCCTTTAACGCCTTTTCGGGCGTTGGCGTCATTTGCCTGACTGCATCGTACGCATGCCCTATTGCCATCAACTTGTTTGCTGGGCGTAAGGCCGTTCAGAATGCCAAGTTTCCTCTGGGGAAGTTTGGCTACTTTGCCAATATTGTTTCTGTGGGTGAGTCTTTAAATTTGAACTGCGCCAGCAGGCTCTTGTCCCCTTACACCCCCCCCCCCCCCTTTTTTTTTTCCCCATCCGGGAGCCTTTCTACCTTCCCGGGTTGAAGGCGATGTGGAAGCACACAAGCTGATATGTGCATTTTGTATAGCCTGGTCTGCTCTCGCCCTTCCCCTGTTTTGCATGCCCTCGACTATTCCCGTCGTGCCTACCACAGTCAACTATGCTCCCGTCGTCTTTGTCTTTGCGACGGCGGTATCTGCCATCTGGTACTGGGTTTGGGGCCACAAGAACTACGCTGGCCCTCCTGTTCACGGAGAGTAAGTCTCTGGCAGGGACTCTACCCTCACTTTGACTTGTCCGATCCGAATCTCGGGTTGATCACTCATTGAAGGGGAGGTGTGCGGTGCTGTTGCGTGCAGTGAGCGCATATAGTGGTGTGATGTGGGCAGTCACAGATGAGCGGACTGCAGGTAAGTATCGTGCGAGTTATGTGTCTTTGTGTGTGGCAGTATGCATTTGCGGTCGCGCCTGATCTTGATTGATACCCCAAAGTGCTGGATTTGACGGCCAATGAAGCTAATTGGCGCCTTTTGTTTTGGATGTGGGTGTCAAGCCGTTTCATTCCGTGCGTGAAACTCGATTGTTGTGCGTGCATGGGAGAAGCACGAGATCCGGTCACCGCGAGTATTATTGTATGGTTTGTCTTTCCGGAAAGCAATTTGGTGTCTGCACTAGAAGCGACTAGGACAGCAGCCCAATGACGACAAGCCCGGACTCCCTACAGCAAATAGACGTCATCGACATTATCTTTGCATGATTTGTCCTCCCGGAACGCAACTAGGTGTCTGCACAAGAAGCGACTAGAAAAGCAGCAGCCCATTGCAACGACCAGCCCGGACTCCTGAAAGCAAATAGACGTCATCAAAATATCCCGTGTTTCTTTTCTGCATGGTTTGTCCTTCCGGAAAGCAACTAGGTGTCTGCACAAGAAAGAAAAGCAGCAGCCCTTGCGACGACCAGCCCGGACTCCTCACAGCAAATAGACGTTATCAAAAATATCTCGTGTTTCTTGTATGCATGGTTCATTTTCCCGGAGAGCGACAAGGTGTCTGCAGAGGAAGCGACTAGATAGTCCAATACGATGACCAGCCCGGACTTACAGAAAATACATAGACGTCATTTACAACATATCTATCGTCAAATCTATTGGCCCCGTAAGACTAAGATAAACATGCAAATTACTCTCGGCAAAACTTCATGATGTGTGTTCTCCAGTGCATGCTTACCTCGTTAGGATGACTCAACCGGTCCCGTCCAGGCTGGAGAGGCTGGCGCAGCAATACATCTCAATCAAGACTTTCAATCTTTTCTTTGAGGTCAGTGGCCGTAGTGCTGCGGGATCGGAAGCAATGACTCATTGACTATCGCGATTGTTATGTTCAACTTGTTCTGGCTGTTGTACGGATCGACTCACCCTGTACCTATTTTCTTCTTTTCCTTTGCATCAATGCTTGTTTTGCGTATGAAAGACATCATGGCGAAGCTGGTAGCCTTTAATGGTAAATTTGTTTTAAAGGATCATGTTATTCATCAAAGTTATCATCGTTATAGTACATTTTCATGATTCTCATCTTGGGTTAATGTCAGTGACATGGCAACGGACATCTCTCTGTACATGAGGATGACTCGGTATCTCAAGGCTTCAGGGTGCAGTGTACTGACAGAGGAAGGAATTAAACCATACCTTCTGACTCCACGTTGAATATAAATTGTATGGGGATGTGTTTTTTACTATTTCAGAGGACAGACGAAGATACTGCGAACGATCTTTACGTTCACGACATGTGATGCCCGCGTAAAAGCTTACAAGCCTATCGCCGCACTTGGAGAATTGCTCGTAGCTAATCTTTTTCATCTTATTGTGCCATGCATGTCTCTCGAGTCTCAACGTAGAAGAGCTTTGAAGACAAACATGTGATTATACCATCTTCCACCTGCCACTTACCGCTCCCAAGTCCTAACGAGGACATGTGCGATAAAACATTGGATCAGACCAATGACCATGCAGTCTATATTGGGGAGTTGCTATGCTCTTTTAGAATGGCTGCATGGTGAGGCACGTTATTCAGGACAGTCAGGTAGGTATGTATCATGTATGTGCGTATGTACATGCACTTTCGTGTGCGTTTCCTTACACAGCACAGATGTGCGAACAGAGACCGTCGACCGATCCCACGCTTTCGATCATTCTCGTGGGAAAATACTACAACAGAGTCAATCAGTGGCAATGCCTCATACTCAGCGTCGATTTGGATCGAAAATAGAAATCTCCAGACTCCATCGTCTCTGTGCCCAGCCCATGCAGTCTCCTTGGACTCTATATTTCTAACCATCTTCGTCCAGGAACTCCAGATCTATTGTGAAAAGAGGGGACCGCTCTGTACCTACCCCGGGTCCCAATTCGGCGTTCGCTGCTGTAGAAACACTTTGTCGAGGCGTTTATCTGGTGATGGATAAGGCGTTTTTCTGCGCCGTACGGCCATTGTGCCACACACGAATCACGATTGATTTGATAGGACCATCGGCATCGACACCGGCATTGGCATTGCCGCGCAAACACACCATCGTTTGTGACACAAGTTACAACTCGTCGTCTTCTTGGTTTTGCTGTTCCGGTTGTGGCAAAATGCAGAACACTTGTCCGCTTTAAGCCCTTCCTCTCCCCAATTCTGCGCCGCCAAGATATCCAATTTCTCCGGCAGCAAGGCATTGCTTGTGGATGACGACATTGCTTTTTACGAAGACATCCAGCGACCCGGACGTGCCAAGAGTAGGTCTGGTGGAATATCCGTTACGCGATGTGGTTGTCTCCCCACCTCCCAGATTTTGATTGCTCAACAATTCGACAATGAATGCCGAACAATAGGGGCCTAATGTGACTCTAAGACAGTGAATGAAGGTATACTGATAGGGCCCTGTGTGGGATGGATGTAATGGGGTTTCATACGGGTTTCTGCTCTGCATCTTGCAAGGCAATGGTTGATGACAGTCTAGGTACCTATTTCCATCAACTTCAATCCTCCTCCGCAAGATCGAAGATCGAGCGCATAGGTAGCTGCGCTGCCGATTTGGAGTGGACCGTGAACTGTGCTGTTTGGGAGAATCGTACGAATCGCCGTGCGAAGAGTAACCCTGGTCGACGCGATTTTAGATGGAACATGGATGGTCTCCCCATGGCCACCGGCCAGATAACAATACATAATAAGCGTGGACTTGCAGAGATTTAACCCCGTCGCTCCCGTGGCTGTTACATACTCGTTACAGTGTGTGCATTGTAACTATGTACTTGACTCGGCATGGGCATACAGTGAGATGACAAATGATACAGCAGTGTGCATCTGCAGTCTTCGTACTCCCTTAATATCCTCCAAGAGACAGAGAGGACGCCAAGAAAGAGCAATCGGCGCAAATTGATGGCGACACATCGTGCGTGCTGTGTATCGAATCAAACAGAAAAGTTTTGCGCACACGAGATGCTGGCGCTTGATTTTGCGCCGCACCGCCCTACGCGCCCGGCCGGAGCGCCCAGTGCGTTATCGGACCCAAAGAACACGAACCTAGGTACTAGGTACAATGTACCTGGGTAGCGCGTGTACGTCATATCTCGCCATCTCGGACGGGAAGCCAGGCGAGAAGAAGGGATTTATCATTTGCCCCTTTGATCCTCTACTCCGTATCTCACAGGAGGCGAGGCAATCCAGTCGCAACTCGCCGGCACCAGGATACATACCTATATATGTATGTAGGTATGTATGTGCATACATAGGTATTCGAGCTGTCAACCCACGAAGCTTGCCCCGCGGGCCATGCTAACCCCACGTGTTGTCGGATTTAATCGTGTCTTTGACGCGTCTTGGCTTCCTGGTCAACTCCATCCATCGTGGGCCGTGGGCCGGGGGGGAGGGGGGGGTTCCTTGTGAATCGTGATAAACGGACGGCCGAGTGGGCTACGGGACGAGCAACGCCAGACGGCAGCCTCGTTTGTTCCTGTTCAACAGGGGCAAGAATCAAGATGCGAGATGATAGATCTGCCTGAAGGTGTTTTTGTGTGTTTCCGAGTTCGTGAACTTCGTCCCCCGCCAAGCTGGAGTCGGCAATGGCATCGCATCCGAATTTCGCATTTCCGAGAATCTTGGCATGAGCCTCCCCTGTCCCGTACCTCTGAGGGTGAGCTATCGTCGTTGTCTCGGTGCTCCACTCCCCACGCTCCGCCGCGCCGCGCACCGGGTGAAAATGTCCGCCATTCTGCGGCGAGCTCTGGCGCGAGAAACAGTACAAACCTAATTATGTATATGTATGTGCCTAGGGACCTAGGTGCATATGCAAGTAACAATCTGCATACTTTCTCGAATCTGTACAGAGTAATGTAGGGTATGTCTATAGGTACCTAATGTAGTGCTGTACGGGTCCGTGACCCATGGGTATCAGGCCGAGATACATACCTAGGTATCTAAGGTATGTACCTCCTAGGTACAGGACCCCAGCTACCTACGTAGCCTGTGGCACGGCTGGCAGGGACAAGGAGATCACGATCTGGCCCTGAGGCAGGGAGCTGATACATAATGAGAGCTCACAGAATGACCCAGACAGCTCCGCGTCTCTTTGCACTATGTGTCGCGGGGTGCAATTGCGCACAACGAAAGGCAGGTCATTTACGCCTTGTTCTTGTCGGCATTGGCCAATCCTCCCGCAGCTAGAATCACGACGAGGCGCCCAAGTATCAGGACATGACGACATGATCAAGTTGTGCTGTACTCCGTATGTAGAAGAAAAACGGCGCTGTAGAATCGGCAAGCCGGCATGCCGGCATTCCGCATATGAATAAGTGAAGATAGCTGTGCGTCGTAACTCCAGCTATAGCTGTGGTTGGTCTCACTCGTTCCCAAAGTAGCGCCGTGCGATGAAGATATCAAATATCACCAGCCTCCTGATGGTGATGGAGGATATGGGGTCGCCGTTTCATTCGACCTTGAAAGCAAAGTGCTAAGGTATGTACCCAGGTTTGTTTCTCCTCTCGCTTTACCCCTTCTATCGTCAGGTCCCACCACCACACATTGCCATTGGGATTGTAGGTAGGTACTGTACCTAGGTAGGTAGGTATGTTGAAACGAAGGCTCCTGGAAGCTTGGCTTGGTTCTACGATGGGCCGGTTTTTTGGGTACCTCCTCCAGGTAAGTAGCTCTAGGTAGCTCCGCCAGACGCGACTAAGGTACCTCTCCGTACCTACCTGTTAGGCTGTTAGATACGGCACTTCAATCGCCTATTTTCCTTTCCCTGACCCCCTGGCAGATTTCGGCCGGCTGTTGCGGCCGGGAAGCATCGGATTTAACTCGTCTATTCCAAGCGACTTGATAGTGGCAATCCAGTTGATCGAAAACTTTTTCTTGCACACAAAAACAAGTGGCTGATAAAAGGGTAGCACATCTCCCATGCCGGTGCCCATCACTCCCACCAAAAAGACCCTCCCTCAATTGCGACCTACCTAGATTCTTATCATGCCCATGTTTTTCAAGTTGCATCGCCCGAGAGTAACGTGACATGTGATGAACAATCAAACTCTCCAAGACAAGAGAAAACCCCTCAATTGTGTGCCGCATTCGGAGGACAAGAACTTTTCTTCAAGCCATTGCGGCTGCGGGCAAAACATGAGACCATATCGGTAGGGTATGTACATACATACCTCCTAGGTAGGTCGCCAGTCTCACTGTCAGGAGTCAGGAGTCTGGAGTCAGGGCCCACCCACCCTCAGCCCCCGCATTTGCCACAGCCCACAGGAGTTCGTAAAAGTTCGGCCTGGGTGGGTACATGCTCCATGCGCGCGGGGCCCCGCCACGGCTTGTCATGGAAAACCATCTGCAGTGGGGGGGTGGGGGTCTTTCTTTATCTGCGTCGAACCGGAAGTATGTACATACACCTACATAAGATCAACGCCAAAGGCGCAATACCGCAATAGGTGAAACTGCTAAGTTGCATGCGCGCAGGTAGCTGTCTGGATATGAAAGTGTCTTGCTATTAAACTCGATAGTAGGTAACTTCCCCCTCAATAAGGAGAGGAGCTACTCTTTCTCCGGTCCAAACGTTCGCCGTAGTTGCGTATTGTATGGACTGAAGGCGATCACGCCTATGTATCTACCTAGGTGCGGATGTGCCTCGTTGGGCAGGAGGATGGCTTGGAACCTGAAAACACCAAAATTCAACTACCTACACATTAAGCTCGAATTGTTGAGAGCCACATATAATAGATGGCGCGCATCTTTTTTTTGCCTAACTTTAAGTCTCATATGTTTCCTGCCTTATCTGGGTGTGGATGGACATTTCCCGGGAATGATCGCTTCAACGGTGCGGAGCAGTGGCACTCATCTGCTCCTCACTTCGAAGTTCGTAGGAACGTACAACATCTCCAGCACTGAGCAGTTGCCAGTCACAGCATGGCTTGGCTAGCAAAAGGCCAATCTCTGTAACGTCAGAATTGATTACAAGCGCGCAACGAAGCGACGGTACCGGTGGCAAAGCTCACACCTGTCGCTCGACGAATTTGCGCTTGCCTTCGCCCGCCCGCCGATGAAGAGTTTTGCTGGGTGAAACATTTACGGAGTACGCAGAAAAGTAGGGGACCGAAAATGCAATGCCAAGCGGAACCCCAAGTTGAATGTAGAAGTGAGTGCATATAGGGGTCTGTAAATGCAACCCATTCTGTATGTGCTTCGCAAGTGGACGTGGCTTGTCGGACGCGCCGCGTTAAAAACGGACATGGTGTGATGGCGTGAATAGCGCGTGTCGTGGCCCGTCGTAGCCGGAGTACGTGGTGCTGATGCTGGACTAAGATTGGCCAATGTGTAGGAGCGAAGTCGCAGTGGCTCAAACTCTTTTACATGCATCGGGGAACGCCACTCGCGTAAAGCAGCCTTTTGACAGAAGCAAAGCTCTAGGTAGGTATTCGTACGGAGTATTTTTCCCCTCTGATACTTCTGTACATGCTTCAAGGTACATACCCCCATTGAAGAGAGTCGAGACACTATGCAGAACTACATTTTGTTCACGTATATAGGCGGTGAACGTGGTGCGCGCTACCTTGCTGTGGCGCATGGGATGCTCCCTCGTGTGATGGGGAAAAGGAACCCAAGTGCCATGGCGATAAAAAAAGGGCTGTTTCAGTTGGACTTGACAACACACGCAAAAGAAAAACCACCAAAGACAATGCAGGACAGACAGGGGCACACGCGGCTCTCGGCGTCAGGGGTCCTTCCTTGGCCACTCGCTCTAATAACGCCTTGGTCACGACTCACCGGTATTACGGTATTACTACTTGCTGAGAATCGAGATTGGAAGCTCGCGAAGAACTTCTCTCTTTGGACGCCTGGCGGGCAAACCTTGCTGCAGCAGTCTGCTGATATGTATGGGGCTGACTGTCTTGCTTACTTTCCTCTCTCGTGCATTTGATGACTGTCATGAAAATTTGATCAATCAGATTAACGGCTCGCTGCGTCTGGAACGGAATCGACGAAACCGGACTTATCAATCCTCACCCCGCACTCCGATCTGCGGCTCTGGGGCAAAGATGAGATGCACAGGCTCACAGAATTCTCGACGCTCGTCATAAGGAGCGCATGTACCTACACGAACCGCTGTGAAAGCTCAGCCCTTTCTCTGATGAACAGGACCACCACGCCATGATTCCAGAGCGTCGGGTTCTGATGTGGGCCTCGAAGGGCCTTGATGGACTTGATGGCTTCACTTTGTTGGTCTGTTGTCCGCCGCATCTGAAGCAAGCACATACGGAGTACGGAGTAGGTAGTGAGTGGGCCAAGCCCCAGACCCCAGACCGATGCCCAGACCTCAACATCAACAACCCCCGTTGTCATTCCAGGATGTGCCTGCCGCCATGTTGTGCAGGGCATCATTTGAGACCAGGTGGGAGGGCAATAGTGACGCAGTTCTGGTTGGCTGATGCAGCCGTTTTTGGTGCACGACTCGTCCAAAGTGATACGGAGCTCAACAGACCACAGACCAGTGCTTATCAGAAGGAGTTTGGAGGACGCATCGCCACTACGGCGCGCTGAGTCCCTCTTGACTTGGTAGGGTCCAGCTCTACAGCACAATTACCTGCCATGCCCTAGGTAAAGTGTCCATAAAGCTCAAGCGTGATTCTTGATCAGACTCGACGGCAGACTCGACGCTTTGCTGCTATTAATGTCGTGCTCAGTGATAGCCTCGAGGGAGCTCCGGAAAGCCATTGCCGAGCAAGCCTGGCTTCTAGCAAGTGTTTATCATCTTATGTGCCAAGCCAAATGATGGGGTTAGACAAAGGGCATACAACGACCGCGCAACGAAGCCGGTCCGCGTTCCCGGATTGCAAGAATGATGCTACATTCTGCTTCTCAGTGGTTGCACAGACTTCGTCGCACGAGATTGGCAAGGTTATCTATCCGTATGAGTGGTCGGAAGTTAGCGCACAGCCACACCCCCACATCAAGCAAGGTGCCCTCCAGTGTTCACACCATGCTCCACCACCCGTCCACCCCGAATCGTTGCCAAAAGCCCCATCCCACGGCTCGCCCACTGTCTTGCCTTGTCCAGTCTGGTCTGGTCCATCAAAGTTGATCGTTTTACTTGATAGATGGCGCACGGAGCACGAATATACCTATTTGTGACTGGTGTCGGGTTGGCAATGTGCCGGGCTGAATGGCACTGATGGCCTATGGGTTGGTGCAAGTCCAAGTCCAAAACCATCCCGCCTCCCCCACCATTTCCAAGGCAGTTTGACTTCAGTGTGACTTCATAGTCGTCTATTTCTTTGTCAAAAGCTCTTCGTCCCCCCTTCTTCCCTTGTCCCCGGCGGCTCAAGGACCTGTGTCCATCCACAACAGCATCGAAATCGAATTGGTTTTCAGCACGCTTGTTGATTTATAGTGACCGATCTGGTGGTTACGACTGCAAACCGACCCGTCTCGATAATAATACCAGCAGCGCCGCCGCTTCACTGTCGGCTACAATCAGAAACTGATTCTCATTACATCACTCCTCCGACATATCCGGCATTAATGTCGTCCGGATTGGCCAATCCGACCCACGTTGCCACTGCTCTCTGAACGGGCGATAATTGCCCGTCGTCGTCGTCGTCGTAATCGGACGCTTCGCTCTTGCCGTTCTCACTTCTTTTGTTCTTGCCCCTGTTGGCTGACGTCGAGCGTGAGTTTGACGAGTTCTTGTTCGATTGCTGGAATATTGCTCGGACTTGACTCTCACCACGCTCAACTATCCGACCTAGGAACTTCTGCTCCAAGCATTCGGGTACGGTCGCCTATGCCCTTCTTTGGAGAATTGACTCCGGACCCGAATCACTTTCTCCATCGCGCTTCGACGTTCGTGAACTGACATTTAGACCTAACAGCTTTGCGATTGCTTTTTCCCGCTCTCGAACCTTGACTTCGATTTCTTGTGACCACGTCACATACCTTGTTTGCTTTGCACACATTTTTTAAGAAATCAGTTTTACATCATTCGCATTCCGCTAGCAATCTCGTCGAATACTATATTCACCAGCATCCTCCATCACAAAAAAGCGTGCCCACATTGGTGATGCCTTATACTCCACCTTCACATCCGTCTCCCGCCTCTTCAGCGCTCAATTCGTCCAATGCGAGCCGTCGGTCGTCTCTCCAATCGACCCCACGACCGAACCTCCCCAAGTCAGCGTCCTATCTCAAGAAACATCGTCGCACACCCTCGGCAGACATAACTGGCGACATATCCCCAACGACGCCAAATGGAGCCGAGAATACGAAGATGATGGTGCTGAAGGATTTGGGAGGCAGTGTGCGGCAGTCACCTCCTCTTCGGGTTGACAAGAATGAGCTGATACCGAAAGGAGCAGTCATTTCCCCACCAGACTCGACTGCTTCGGGGAGCGATGATGATGAGTCACCAGAGATCAAGAGCCGTCGATCGGACGTTCTTCAGCACCTGCGAGATGCAGTGAGCAAGATATCCGAGTCGAGCACGCCTCCTCCCCAGCATACACAACCCCAAGTTACACCTTCTCCCTCGCTTCACATCAGCCAAAGTACTAGCGCTTTGAGTGACATTCCTCTGGCCGGACGTGGCCGAAAACTTGGTCACGTCCGCTGTGCGACAGAGCCTTGTGCTTCGACGAAGAGCTCTAGCAGCTCCTCACCAGCATCCGAGGATGATACCGATGAGGATCTGAGGATCAAGCCCCAAATGGTCCGCAAAAAGTCTGGGGAATTGGTTCGCCCTGCCCTTCGTGGTCATCGCCGCCCGTCTAGTATGCCTGGCACACCTTTATCTTCCAAGGCTGTCCACTTCGATTCCCACCTGGAACATGTCCGACACTTTTTGCAAGTTGATCGACCGCTTGCTGTCAGTGCTGGTTCGTCACCAGCCGAGGTCTATATGAGCGATTCAGAGTACCCTTTCCCTAAGGGTGGTCGGGGCAGTCGAGCATCTCCTCCTTTCGAATGGGAGCTTACCACACCGAATTTCCCCCACGATTCTCTGGCCCGCAAATGGATGCCTGTCAGACTTGAAAGGGTCTGGTTGTCCCACGACGAAAAGTCTTTGCTAGGCTCAGTCGCTGTGGCCAATCTCGATTTTCGAAAGTCCGTCGTCTGTCGATTCACACTGGACTATTGGAAGACTATATCCGAGGTCACTGCCGAGTATAGTCACGAGATACGTCCAAAAGAGACCTCTGTAGGTCAGGATCGATTCACCTTTGCCATCAAGCTGTCTGACATGGCCAACCTGGAGTCAAAGACCCTGTTCTTTTGCATTCGCTATGTGGTTATTGGTCAGGAACACTGGGACAACAACAACGGTACCAATTTTCAAGTGGACTTTCGCAAGAAATATCTGCCGCAGAATGGCAAGAACAATTTGCAATGGCTTCCATCCACGCCACTAGGCGGGCTACCCCGCAGCAATCGCAAGCGAAGTGATAGAGGCACCGCTCTTCGTCCCTTGTCCATACCCGCATTAAAATTGGACTCCTTTGGAAGTGGAAATGATGTGTTCGACTTCCATGAATTTATCGGAGACTCGGAAAATGTCGGTGGCCTGCGCTTCAAGTCGAAGTCATCTTCTTCACTTCCGAGCGATAAAATTGCTTCGGAGCTGCCATCATCTCCCGGCGGAAGTGCCTTCTCGAACAGGTATGACTTCACTGCGTCTTTGGATGCTGCTGTGAAGGCTGCCAGAGATACTACCACGTCTGGCCAGCCAAAAGCCAAGGAGAACGACACTCTCCAGGATGCTGAACCTTTTGTACCTCCACCCGCCTCTTCCAATATCTCGGCCGGGATGTCTTCGCCGACACATAGTATATCCAGCGCCTCATATGAGGAGCTGGTCAACAAATACTGCTTTGTACGTGCCTCCAGTCTCTACTCCAACCATGATACCGAACGACCTGCTGCGGTCTAGTCTTCAATCTTGACCAGTCACTATCTGCTGAACGCCCCCAAAAAGTAATTTAGCTTTACTAACTTGACACTCATCTGGTCTAGTTTGGGTCTGCTCCGAAACAACCAACTTCAAGCAGGAATGATTGGTCCTCGAAAAGTGGAACAAGTGATGCGCGAAAGGAACAGCAAGCTCACGAAGCCAGCTCTCCGAATTACACCACTACCAAGAAGCCGGAGCTAGGTAGCTGGCATACCGGTGGTGCTGCTCATCACAGCATGTATCACGCGCCGACGAATTCCTATTATTCGGCAGCGGACGCAGCTCAAAACACGAGCTACTTAATAGGCTCTCCACTACATCAGGAGGGCTTCTCACTAAGCTTGCCGCCCAGCAGAGGCCACATGACACCACCCACACTGGTATCGAGGCCGGGAACATCTGGTAACGATGTTGCCACAGATCGCTTCCCTTGGACTGCGAATTCACATGGTGCCACGGCCATTTCAAGCTGAGATCCTTTCCGAACGAGATGTGATGCGGGCCTGAGGCACTGTGAACGCAAAGCTTCTGCCAGGCCAAGAGGTGTAAGCCGAATTAGCCACCGTGGGCGATAGAAACGGCATTTCATCTGTATTTCCAACCTGTTTGCTTCAACTTGGTTCATCGGCGTTTTGGGAAAGGGGGAATTGGAATTCAGGATGCCAGTGGCTTGTTGAAAATAATCTGTGATGCGAGCCAATGTCTTGCACGCGGACGGTTGATTTCGTGCACTTTCTTTGCTTTGCACTGTTACGGCCTCTTTCTTACGACCTGACGTTTGGTAAACGAGGAATTAGGGCCGCCAAGCATGAGGATTGAAGCGAGTTGTCCTTTTCACGAGATGACATGATACATAAAGTTAATGGAATTGATGAATCACGAATAGCACTAAAAGCATCTCGTGGCGCATGAGGGAGACGAGGGAGTTGAATTGAATAACATTGGGTGGCCTGATAGTGCCCTCAGGAGTCAGAATACATACACACGATATGTCTCTTCCATTTTAAACTCCGTGAAGCCCACAATTAAGTGTATTTTGTTTGCAGAGTCATGGACATTTCGCGGGTTGTCGGAATCGCACAACACGGAATATCCTCGGCGTTTCATGTTAGGTGGGATCGCACGTGACGAGCTGCGATCCCTGGTGACAGGATAAAGGGCTCGTCCCCTCGAGCCCCTTTCCTCTTCACTCTTAGAAAGAAGACAAGACAAGACAACAAGAGACCAATAAGATACCGACGTGTGTACCGTTTTGACATATCGTGTGTTCGATATTTATGCATGCATGCTTGCTTTCATTTGCTTTCCCTTTGCGAATCCAACACGGGTGTAGCGTATGCACATGGCACGGCGTCTATTAATTTTGGCATCCGTGAGGACCGTAGGTATGTACATTGTGGCAGTCCGACTCAGCTTACGAAGTTACGAACATGGCGAGCAAAAGCTTTGCCAGGAACTTTGAGTCCGCAGTTCACTCCGCAATCGTACATGCGTATAAAAAACGAAACTTTTTAAAAATGGGGCTGAAGCTGAAGAGGCGCCGTGGCGACGAAGAGGGAAGGCTGGCTGGGGTTTATGGGGAACCGTCCTGGCATGGCTTGGCCGCCCGCATGGCCATGGGGGTGGCGAGCGCGTGTTTTCCTGAATCGTAACATTAACACGTGGAAGTTAATCAGTACGTTCGGATCTTCAACGCGGTGGGTTTGTTAGCTAAAATTTGGTTCGCATCGGAAGAGGCTAAGTATGTCGGTATAGTACATACTCCGTACATAGGTCAGTGAATTTAGTTGGTGTTCGGAACTGTGAGCCTGAGGCAAAGAGCAGGTCCTCACCTATCTTGCGGCCTTGCCCGATTTTGACTTACTGATATGTATAATGTACCAGATATGCATGTACAGATGAGGAGGAGTCATTGGATGAGGCAACTTGTATTGAGTTACGGTAGTTGAACCTTTCTGCTATGTACGAGAGTAGTAGGTAAGTACAGATAGAGTACGGGGTTCATAACATGCACGTCTCAATAAACGTCTGAAGTATTGAGTGTTCCAAGTTCATCTCATCCTCTTTCCATTCCACCTCTTTCATGATTCTCGTTAACCTCCATTCTATGATATAGTTATGTGATCTCTCATCGTACATACCTAGGTATGACATCGATTTGAATCGTCATCAACCACAATTTGTGCGGAGTCCGGACCGGTTATCTCAAAGATGCGCCCACAGAACCCGGTCAGCAACGCATTTCTGGCAGGTTGATCAGGGGCGCTGGACTTCTCCGATTTTATGTTTATTTACACGACAGATTAGGGAGATGTCGGGCTTACGGGTGGTGGTGGTGGCAATCGGCAAGACTTATTGATCCAATGTTTCTTCTGGAGACTGGACTTGGGCCTGGCCAACCTAATCTGTACTCGGCGACGCCAACATAAGGTGAAAGAAAGTTCGGATGGGATTGCTTTGAGATAACTCGGATTCTGCTCCTTGTTCGCCCTAACTCTTTTATGCCTTGACACATTGCAAGGAACAAACCTCCAGGAGAAGTGTCCAAAACCCCCCCACCCAAATAGATATCCAAAAAAGATGCGAAAGACTCCGGCATATCCTGTGCGGATGACATAACGCCTCTGCTCCAAGGTGCCCAGTCAAACACCCTCCTCCTCCTCCTCCTCCTCCCCCTCCTCTATCTTGACCAAGTCCCAGCACTTCCTCATACCTGTGCCCATTGACTCCTTTTCCACGTCTGCAGTCCACCGTCTTGGCTGTCCAGCCAAGCTTCTAACGCCCTCAGCGCCAGTCCCCTCCATGTCAATGCCCTCCTCACGCACCACCCGAAACATATGTACATGCATGGTGAGCTTCAGATGCGAAAACAGCCAGGGCACACTCCCCAGTTCTCCCACGTGTTTGATTTGCACACCCCCATCTGTGAGCCCCAGCATACTAACTGCAAATTCCTTAGCCATCTCTGTGCGCTGCCTCGGGGAACAGGTTTCTGCGTCAAGAATAGGTATGCTCGGAAACTCCCACAATCCGGCAAGGAGACCCTTTTCCGGCCGGCGCTGGATGAGATAGCTTCCATCAAGGCGCTGGATGGCACAAACGATTTCTTGCTCGACTCGAACGGCCTTCTTGGCTGTCTTGATGGGGAATTTGCGGGCGTAGTTGGATATAGCTTCCTCTCGTTGTGTTTTGGTAGCTTCCTTTACAGATTCTTCTTTGTCCTTGTTTCGGAGAGAGGGCCGTTTGGCGGGTGTACCTGTGAAAGAAAAAGCCGCAAGGGTCATCTGTTTAGCCTTTGGGGCTTGTTTCTTGCTCGGCTGCGTTTTGGCGGCGTTTGCGATATCTTCCTGTAGTGCCTGCAGCTCCGGGTCGTCATGGACGTCTTCTTCGAAGGGCTCGCAAATGGTGCATGCGTCTTCTATATCTACAATAGGACCTATTTCGAGGGCTTTGCTGATCGTCCTGGCCTCGCTATAGACCCGACATGACGCGGTGATGGGGCAAGCCGCACAATTGGGCTTAGGGGCACATATCGTGCTGCCGAGCTCCATGAGTGCCTGGCCCCATCTTCCGGGGCGGTCTGACACTGCAGAGCCTGCGTCTTGTACGGTCTCGCCATCTTGTGAAACGGCTTTGACGAGGGCATCTGCCGCTTCCCAGATGGTGTCGATGACTTTTTTGTCGGTTTTGATGTTGCCGTAGATGCCCAGCTGCCGGCTGAGCACTCGCAGCACGTTTCCGTCCACCATGGGTGCCGCTCGCCCGAATACGATGGCGGATATGGCACCAGCAGTGTATCTACCCACTCCGGGGACCTTGGCCTCGAGTTCAGCAGTCGCTGAGGGAAGGAGTCCTCTCATGGTCTCATCTTGGACGACGATTTTGGCGGCTTCATGTATCCGTGTTGCTCGACTGTAGTAGCCCAGCCCGCGCCACGCCGCCAGCACATCCTCGGGGTCTGCTGCAGCTAGCTCGTGTATCGTCGGCCACTTTTCCATCCATCGTTTCCAGTAATCAATCACCACCGCCACTCTTGTCTGTTGGAGCATGATCTCGCTGATCCACACTTCGTAGGCCCGGCGCGCCAGCTGTTCTCGAACCAGCACTTGATCGGTTTCTGAGGAAGCACGGGGAGGCATCCAAGTCTTGCGCCACGGCATGGCGCGGGTCGTACTGACTGAATCGAACCATGACAGGAGACTTTGACGATGTTGGAGGCCGGTGTCCTTGCATAAAAACAGTGGCTTATGATACGTTATAGAATGACGGCGGCCCGAGGAAGGCGTGCAAGGATCTGGATGGGAAATGGGCCCAATCTCGAATAATGAGCTTGGGAGATGCTTCTGTTTGCTATTTCGAACATTCGATACTTTGCGCTTTTTGCTCGGTCGGATCTCGGCGTCGCTTGCGTCATGATCATCGTCGAAGCTGTCGTCACTGCATGTAGCACGACTTTTTCGTCTTGTTGTTACTTTCCCCTTGGTGGATGCGACCTTTGAAGCGGGAACTCTTGCCAATCGTTTGCCGGCCATGGTGGAGAGCCACCTTGAGCAGATGCGGCATCTGAGGTCGTGATGTCTGCTTTGCACTAGAGTGCCAGACCAGACTTTTGCGACGCGTACCTACATAGTTCCGTTGGCGCGTCTTGGGACCCCACCACGCGTAAAGTGCAGGGGTCCGGAATCTATTCAATGTTGCACTACAACCACCAAGTTGCCGACATTCTACATCGTCAAGACCACGCATCTTGCTTCGAACGCCTTTGTCGGATCGAAGACGGACAGTGTCCCTGAATCTGCATGGAACCTTCGTCTGGACAGGAAACGTAGTTGTCGCGCTCTTGATGCATTGGCAGAAAGCACCAACGGCTGGACTCGAGCCATTCCTGCCGATCACCTCCACACATCTCGCCATCACGCACAAACCATCGAGCCAGATGAAGAGAGCTTATGGTGTTTTCCGGTAATGGCTTTCACAAATATAGTCACACTAGATGCAAAGAAGCACGCAGGTCTGCTTTTCACGCCCTGACTCCCGAACCAGCCACCCATCTACGGAGTACTCTTTCTGTACAGGTCTGAGATCACTTCGAGGCGCGCCAGAGCAAGGAGAAGTTGAGGCCATCCAGCTCTCTGCTTGTATATGCCTTTGCTTTCTCAGTTATCACCAGATATGAGACACTTCTTGATCTCGGCAAACTCTCAGCTCAACACACTGTTGCAGCTTGCCTCGAATGCAGCAGCCACTGAGTCTGGCTAGATGGGATTTGTCCTGGATTCCTGAATAGCATACGCTGCCAGTAACTCGGCACTGAGCTCACCTCGAGGCTTGTACCGACAATGTATCGGTCAGGCCATGTGTATTTCTCCATCCTCACTAGTACTATGTATCTATTTGGCCGCTGGCGGCTGGCCGAAGTTCTTAGTTCCGGACGGACCGGACCTCGACATGACTGGCGAGAAGAAAACAGAGAAAATGCTGCCATGATATTGGCCAATGCTCACGGCGGACATGAATCTGCCAGTCCCGTCGATAGGGCCGAGGCCAGCGGATTTGAGCATAGAGTCGAGCTGCTGAAGACGTCCGAGATCATAGATGCGGAAACATCGTAACCCCTATACACCAACGATGCTCGATGGCGATTACTACGATGGTATTGATGTTAATCGCAGCGTGCATTCGACATCATGAAGCACAAAGTTGGACAGAACAGTGCAAGAATAGCGCTAGCAGTATCGTTCTTATAAATCCAGCTTGGCTGACGCTTATGCATAATTGTACGCATTCCCTTGCTCAGTTTCTCCCATAGCTCTAAATCTGCTTGTCTATGCAAAGTAGTCACAGGTACCAGCCCCGTCTCTATACATACACAATCTCATAAATCGTCATAGACATGCGGCACATGCCTCCAAGCCGCGTTCAGCAATTCGACAAGACCGCATTCGCAAACAACGAATAAGACTCTGCGTTGTTCAGCGCATACGCAGTACTCAGCGTCATGATATTTTGATACCCGTACGCATAGTCAGATGTTTCTGCGATAGCACGCAAGTGCGTCATCTCATGCAGCGTAGTACTGGCCTGATCCTGCGCATGGCAAGTATACGTCACGCTCGGCAAGCTCGTGAAGTACAAGTCGCAGTAAATCTGTTCGCCCAAATCCGGCTTCGTGTACGCCAGGACACCCCGCGAGCA
This sequence comes from Claviceps spartinae, assembly GCA_018360215.1. Classification (NCBI taxonomy): domain Eukaryota; kingdom Fungi; phylum Ascomycota; class Sordariomycetes; order Hypocreales; family Clavicipitaceae; genus Claviceps; species Claviceps spartinae. The sequence goes on along the minus strand of SRPX01000020.1, from coordinate 16,713 downwards.
GCCATGATACAAATCAGTGCAATAAAACTGGCTTACACCACCGTTTGTGGCACCACATTCGAGGGCGACTTCGTTGAAGACAAGCGCGACGTGGTACATTGTGCTGGCGGTTGAACTCTTGAAGTACTCGTAGACTTTGCGGCTGTTTGTCTGGGCGGCGTTCTGGGCTATGGCGGCGAGCTTGGCGCAGTTGCGAAGGGCGCGCATGCTGGCGGTGTATTTGGAGCCTGTGCAATCTCCTTCTGTGACGGAGCGTTTGCGTGCTCGGAAGGCCTCTTGGACGGAGGCTGCCTTGGGGCCGTGGATTTCAGCGCGGATGCTGTTGGATGTGTATGGCACGGAACCGATAAGTTGGGTATTGTTTTGGCCTGCGAATTGAATTATGCCGCTGGAGCGGATGTTGAAGGTGCCGCCTGAGGAGAGGTCGTGGACCTCGCCGATGTTGAAGGTTACTGCGACGGACTGTCCGGCGGGGATGTGCTCAAACGCGGCGTCGTCGAGGTTTTGGGTTGAGATGCGCTGACGGATGCCTTGGAATGGGACCTCGTTCCCTAGCGGACCTAAGCAAACGTTCTTCTTCCATGCTCTACTGTGCTTCAATTTGGGTGGGCGCAGGGAGGGGGCAAGGGAGGGGATGAGGAAGGGGATGAGGAAGGGGGGGAGGGGGGGAGATGTTTACCATCTTCCCGAGTGATTTGAGCTTTTTGAATGGCTGCATCGTCAAAAATTGTGCCCGTCTTGAAGACCCTGAGGTCTGTCTTCCCGTTGTTAGTGACGGTTGCTTTGACGGCAGAGTTGCCTGCCATTTCAAGCTTCACATCAAGAGATGTTGGCGCCTGCGGCGCGGCCGCGGCGAGGGACAAAAGCGCCATGAGACTAGCTGCGAACTTCATATTTCATTCGTGATTGTTCGTGATGGGGGGAACTTGAGTGACTCGTGAGGGAACGAGTGAGTGCGGTTACGCGAGTTGCGATATATTTGGAGACATGGAATCTGGGATTTTCTTAGAAGGAAGTGAGTTCTTATAGCTGGATTGGGAACTTGAACTGGAAGAAAGTCCTGTCTGGATAAAGACTGCGCCGTAGAGCTGATGGAGGCTCGATGTGGCACATGACAATGACATTCTATGATCTATCCCGGACGATACAATGGTTGTTGAGTGTCTGGGATACGATATTGGCGTGAAGAGGCGTTTTGTTAAGGCGGACTGAATGCCCGATGGCGGAAGAGAACGATTCACAGGTTACGAATGGGAAATAATCCTGGGTTTCGGAAGTTCGGAACATTAAGACTTTGGGTAACCGTTAAGGAGAAAGGCCAAGTTTTGCTTTAAACGGTCTTGTGCAGTATCAGCATGGTAAATGTAATGTTTCCTTTTGTTGTCAGTTGAATAGCTAGGGTGTTTTCTAATTATCTACTAATTGTATTATGCATTGTCGACACTCTGGGGAATTATTGATACTCTGACTCAGGCAAGCTAGCTTGAAGCACGGCCAGACAATCACCACGAGTAGAAATCTGTCCTGTGGTGGTTTATCCGTTGTCCAAGGCATTACGAATCAGAGAATCGGTTGGTCACGTTCCTATGCGGGTACGCAGTATATCAGCGCAGGGCGGGTATATCGTATATACTCGGTGAACAGGAGGATCGGACGCCCCACGATTTCACCGCGATAGCTCCCGGCCCAATCAGAAAACTAGGCCAGCCGTCTTTATTTCTCGTAAGTTGGGGTAAACGCCGTCTGTTAGACGCGGTGGGTTGCAGGTTCGGTGTAAAAGAATGCGATATGAGGCTTTGGAGATTGTGTTGAGAATGTTCCAGATGGCTGAACCTACGAGATATCTACCAACCGACTCTTCAACCAGAATGGCCTAGTCTCATGCTGTAAATCCACAGATGAAACGAAATTACAGCAGCTTTTGAAGTGTCCAAAGAAGTAACGAGGCTCCGTTTTGGTTTCTTCAAAAGCTTGAAACGAACAGCATTGAGTGTATGGAGCATTTGAAACACAAGTCACAAGCTGGAAGACACATTTGGACCGACACCATCACACCAAGATCTGAGCTGTAAGCACGACGCCGGACATGCAGTGCTATCCGCCTTGGCAGGACTCCGTGACTTATCAAAAGTTTGCCGCCAAGCCATCCGTCAATCGGCGAAACAAAGGTGATCCTCCGCGGCCCGTAGACAGATTACTACCATGTTGTCGCTGCCGACGTTGCGTTGCGCGGCGGCCGGACGGCTGACCCTTGCATGCGCACTTGGCGAAACGGTTTCTTGCATCTGCATACGGTTTGAAGCATGTCCTTTGGCGGACTGGTAGGTAACATTATTATTTCTGCGTTCGATGGATAGCAGCATGACGTCAGGTTTCTTGCCAGGCGACTTGTAGCAGGTAGGTAGGTAGGTATTGAGATTCTGAAGACTGATTGAGAGACAACTGCCGCCTTGCGCGCTGATACATAGTACAAGTCGATCTTCTGATTGTAGGAAGACAACTGAACACAGCGTAGTAGCTCGTCAAGATGCAATATTGTTCTGCTTTGTAGTGACAACCATCACGAAGGCGTGCCTTGGCTACGGCTTGCATGAACACAATGGCCGGCGATCGGTGTCGTTCCACGTGGGTGTATGTATGCATAAATGCAGCTCTCATTGTAATGCGGTACCTGGATCATGAGATGCGCCTGGATGCCAAAGTCTAGCCGCATTACTTTTGATCCATTATCAGAAAGGTGGGAGAGTGAGTAGTTTCAGCAGGTGTCTTGTGGCTGGTGTTGGTGGTGCTGTTCGCCAAGTCATAACGGACTATTGGTTCGTCTGAGGATGATGCATAGAGATCAGCGTGCATTCCTTATTATTAAGGATCTCGCAGGAAACCAGCGAACCAGGCATTTGGCTCTGCATTTTGTAACGCCACCGGGCTGAAGCTTGTGTAAGTTGCGAGTTCGCGTCCGTCACCCGAGAGGTTAATTTCGCGGGAAGGTTACTGATAATTGGAAAACATTGATTCAAGCCTACTGATTTGCACGAGTTCTCTGTGTTTTAAGCTATGGCTCGACGAACATGTCGTTTCGCACAATAGTCTTCAGGATTCCCTGCCGTTGTGTTGTGCAGTTGTGCTTAAACCTAAAGTCTAAAGAGAAAGTGCGCCGCTTGAAATGGCTCGATGTGATGAAGTCGCGCGGGAGCAGAGTCAGTGAGGTAAATACCTCTGCCGTTCCGACGCACTTGCACGTGAAGCTGGGGATAATCGGTAGCTGTGGCTCGACTCTCGACTCTCGAGAGAGGACAACTACTATGCGATCGCGGCTATCTTGCTGACACGTAGCGACCTCCGCCAGCAAAGGGCGCTGTCGCTCGAATAACGATTCATGAATCTTGATGATCTCAATGCCTCATCAAGATCAATATCACAACGCAGAACAGCATGAAAGCGAACCAATCACCGAACGACCGCAGGATTACGGCATTGCCTGTAAACCTTGTTTTATATGTAGTAGCCATCCCGCCGTACTTCTTTTTGGTCTTCTCTAGGCAAGTCATCACGATTCTGGCGGTGTGAACGAGCTCTTTGTGGTACATCAAGATTTTGTCGGTATTTTATTTTATTTTGCTCAATTTCCTCACGATCGGTGGCGCCGCGTCCTTTGAGGTGGGGTCTCCTGGGACAATACTTGAAAGGACTATGATGATTAATTACCTAGGTACGTAAATTTCACTCCAATGCAGGCAACTTTGACGGGCGCGTTTTATCTGGTCTTGTACAAAGTCGAATTCAATTGTATTCGGCCCTGAATTGAGCCAATTCCATTGGTTGGGGACCAAGTTGTCGTAGTTGCAAGTTAAGCTTGCGATTTCGACCTCCCGGATGCCAAGTCCCAATCTGGGTCTATCAAGGGCCGCCCTCAATAAATGCTACATCAACTGTCGGCTCGTAAGTGGAAAGCAAATAAGGGCATGCATGCAATAACGAAGGATAACGTAAACGAGTCTGTATTGTTCTTGTCTTCCTTCCTCCAGAGTGAGGAAGGGATCTATATATGTCTATGGCTCCAAGGGATGTTGCCAAGCTGGCAACCAATTGCGTTCCTTATCTCGTTCCCTCACGATCGGTCTCACCCTTCGTGCAACAGTCTAAGACAGTTGCGACTATCGGTGTTAGAGCGGTTCCAACAACAATAAAAAGGGCGTCGCATGGCTTTGCAAAGCGTGACGCGAAGTTTCTCAAGGTGCCTCCTAATTGTGTCCGCACAAATCTAAAATATGACGCGCGCATATCTCTCAAATCTCTCTGATGGCAACGGAAGTTTGCCTGATTATGTGGATTGAAGGACATTTCATATCATGCTTCGATTCTCGAAAGCTTGGACAGGCGCCCTCGCCCACGGGACAAGATTCCTATCCCGATCTCGATGAGTGAAGCGTTGTCTGATTCCGCATACAAGGGTCCTGGAGACTCCCTCCTCGATCGCGCTGTGCGCGGCTTATTTGCCTGCTAAAGATGGCCAAAAACACGTGGTTCCTCGTGCGAGGCATTTTATTATGCTTTGTTGGGCAATTTGGGGGGCATGATGGTGATGTATAATTGACTAAAGAGCTAGGTCACTCGGGGAGTGAGAAGGTGGAAAATATGTGCGTCTGGCTGATAACGCCGTAACAGCAGCACGCTCCCCATGATTCCTATGCTTCCTACAACTTCATATGCCATCTCCCAAGGACTTGTCCCTTTGCTCTGCATAGAGACCCAAAGTCTTCTACTTCTCGCCTCTAACTCCCCCAGCAGATACACTTCAGTGTGTGCTGTCTCAACAGTAACTCCTCAAAAATACAGAGCTACAGTTTCACTGTAAACGGCTACACTGTAGTGTCTTCAATCCGAGTACGCAACACGGCATGCGACTCCCCCAGGGCAGAGTCCTCACAAGGTCCCTCTGGATCGTAACGCAGCTTTTGCGTCGCAGTGGACTCGAGGTACCAGAACAAGTGCTTGAAAGCATGCCCGTGGTGGTCGTTCGGTGGTCGTTCGGCAGTCTCAAGTTGTCGTGGCTAGTAGCTGATGGTGGTCGTTTGGTAGTCTCAAGTTGTCGTAGCTAGTAGCTGGTGTGCCCACTGACGAGTGCTCCTTAGTACCAAACTCCATCTTGGGTGACCGCAGTACCAAGTGTCTTTCCAATCTCCCCCAGAGACTTGGTGTTGAATCGGCCATGGAGAGGTACATTGGACCAGCGAAGCTCAGACTTGCGTTCAGCGGGGACTTCAACGTCGTCAGCGTACACGAGCAACAGCCGATCGTTGACAACTCATCCCAGTCTGTCACAGCTTGTTTCAGAGCGTACAAGCTTCGCAATGCTTGTCACATCATTCCCATCTTGGCTCTAAGACCCTTCGGCGGGTCCAAGTAGACGAAGTCTTTAGCTGCTGCAGTAAGTAAAAACAATCAGAGAATGCCCACTCGGGTTGTTGGTGAGAAGATCTTGTGTAGTCTTCGCCAAGTATCTCTTTCAGTGCATCAAGATTTAGCTCGTCGTCATCAAAATCTTGGCAACGAATGCCCGTCATCTGCTGGGATGTCCTCCCTCATTGTCAGAGTCCCTTCGCTTTCTGGTCGACCTCGTAAAGTTTCGAAGTGCTGGTGATTCTTTGAGCGATTGGACGATTGAGCATTGAACGGTTGAATCCTGAACGGCTGATCCGGTTGGTCATTCTGGTCGACGAGGAGTAAATTCTCTCCTTGCCTTGAAACTCTGATCACGCACGCATCTCGGCTTTGGGGTTCTCAAGACCGCTTCCTGCTTCTTCTTCAGAGATTGCTGTAGAACTTGTGGAGGTTTGAGTGATGGAACAACAATCTGCATAGGACAAAGATCTGTCGGAGGTTCTGGAGACAAGGCAGGCGTCGTGGCCATTGTCTTTTTGGATAGTCGACCTCGTGATCTTGCACTTTCTCGGGTTGCCTTGCGATCAACAAAGTAACAACACCTCTTCCCCAGGAGCTACGCTCCAATGTGTGTGTGCGATGTAGCGCTGTACTGACACTCAGCACCCTATCCGCTCACACTGGATGTACCGTACTACATGCTCTCCCAGCCTACACGCCGGTCAGCACCTCCACGCTGTTCCAGCTGCTGTCGGCATCTAGTACTGCTCCCCCAGAGTAGAGTCCCAGTTTCACTGTAAACAGTTACACTGAGGTGCTCTAATCTGTGTGCGTTCCATCTAATGAAGCATCCCAGAGTGTGTACTTCCACTGCATTCCAGTACCATAAATGCCTCCGCTGCTAATTAGGAGTATTGGAGCTGGAGCGCAGCGGAGGCATTTATGGTACTGGAATGCAGTGGAAGTACACACTCTGGGATGCTTCATTAGATGGAACGCACACAGATTAGAGCACCCCAGTGTAACTGTTTACACTCGCAGAGTCGGCGGAGAGGCGATGCTGATGTTAAGTGGCGATGAAATCTAACAAAATAAAGAGTGAGAGCGTAGAGAGCTTAAACTGAGAAATCGAGCGGGATATGGAGGGTGGGAAAACTCGGGTTCGAAGTAGGAGTGGCAGCTTTCGCAGAGTAGCCGCCAAATTATAGAATAGCTGTCAAATAGTAGCTATTGAATAGGTTGTCGCAGTGGAAATGGCAGCTTTCGCAGAGTAGCTGCCAGACTTTAGAAAAGCTGTCGAAGAGTGGCTATCGAATCGTTATTTCCAAATAAGAAGGGCAGTTTTCGCAAAGTAGCTGCCAAATTACAGAATAGCTGTCGAAGAGTAGCTATTAGATTGGTCTTCGTGTTGCAGATGCCCTATGTCATGAGTGTTTGTTGTTTATAGGTACATATCTGCATCGAAGTAAGGAGATTCGGAAGTTTCTGACGTAATGTACCAGGCCAGAAAGTGAATCGAGTTGTCGTGAAAAAAACTCTTTTGGTTTGGACCTTCCCTGCTCCTTGAGGGCAATAATCTTCGCGGCGGGTTATTTTCTCCTGGGTTTTCTTCGGCGCGGACAGGCCTTCCCTTGCTCCTTGAGGGTAAAGGTATCTGCGGCGGCGGTTTGCTTTGGCGCTTCTCTTGCCTCTGCTGCTTCTGGGGTGTTTATCTTCAAGGGTGCAGCCTCGCAGGCGTCCCTGCCCTCGCGGGCCTCGATTTAACGACAGCGACAGCTGTCGGAGCCAAATCCATTATCCATATGCCGATGCCAGCGGAACTTGCAGAACCCGGGCTCATAACCTGTTGAGCAATTTGGGGGGCATAATGGTGGTGTATATTTGACTAAAGAGCTAGGTCACTCGAGGAGTGAGAAGGTTGGAAAATATGTGCGTCTGGCTGGTAACGCCGTCACGTGATGCGGCTACCAGCACCGCGCTTACCCAAATTCCAATGGCTTGGAATTTGGAAGGGCGCTTGTGGTGCCACCATCACTGCCGAAAGGTGATGGGTTGATACATATGTACCTATGTATGTATGTACATACGTGGATGGAGGTGCGAATGGGAGCTTTTTACGCCCTGTATGATCTTAGTTGTCATTGTTGCAACGAGCTTGAAAAGCCTGCTGCTATCAGACAGCCAGTGCAGTATTACGCCCGCACCGGGGTGGAATCTTGTGTAAAAATTTCTAACAGTGCCTTCGAGATTGGCAGTTGTCCATGCTCCAGCTCCAGGCTCCCAGACATCGTCAGTTATTCCACGCGTTGCCATGAGCATTAATAATACCGGTGACCCATCTGGCTGGATTGATCATTGCACCACCAAAAAGCCGCACTTTTACATGACTCCCGACGGACGGAACCACCGACAACTTCGATTTCTAATCCCACGCCGCTGCTCGCTCGCCCCGTAAAACTTCCGTTAGTGCTTCGAAGAGCGCTATGGCGTCACCACGTTTTCCCCGCAAGTTGCCGGCCGTATGTACCTAGGAGGTTTTAGTTGGCTAGGCGCAGAGCGGACGGCCAGAGTTGAATTTGACATGACGATCAATGTCATGAACCGAGGCTCCACTGGGGAATGTCCCAACGGGGAAAGGAGAGGCGATCATTCCTTGCACGGCTAGATTGTTCGCCCGATATGAACGGCCGACTCGACTCGGGCGCCGCGAGGAATGGTCGCAAGCAGCACTTTCTCAGTTATTAATAAATGCGTCCATCTGAGCGGCTTGGATTCCACCTCTCATCGCGTTCCAATTGACCTGTTTGAACCTCACGCTTCAGAAGTCGAGAACTCGTTAACATCCGGCCTACCTACTGTCCCGCAATACCTAATGGATCTCAAGGTTGCGGAACCACTGACGCTCCCATGCGGACTCACGATTCCGAATCGTCTCGCCAAAGCGGCCATGGCAGAAGGATGGGGCGACAAAAGACACCTGCCTCACGAGAAGCTCATTCAGACATATGCATCCTGGGCAGACGGTGAATGGGGCTTGATCCTGACGGGCAACGTGCAAGTCGACATTGAATACCTGGGACAACCGGAAGATAACTGCGCCAATCCCAACGTCCCACGCGAGGAGCTGCTAGAAACATGGAAGAGATGGGCCAAATCTGCCAACGGGCAAGGAAGCAAGACAATCGTGCAACTGAACCATCCGGGAAGACAGTCATTGCCTGGTGCCGGAACGCACGGCTTCTTTAAGAAGACAATCGCGCCTAGCCCTGTCCAGGTCAATCTGGGCCAAGGGCTCATCGCAAAGGCCCTTAGCAAGCTTGTATTCGGAACACCGCGCGAAATGACCGCAGCTGATATCCAGCACGTTGTGACTCGGTTCGCTGAAGCGGCCAAGCTTTGCCACGAGGCTGGGTTTTCTGGAGTGGAAATCCACGGCGCGCATGGCTACCTGCTCGCTCAGTTCTTGAGTTCCAAGACGAATCATCGAAGTGATGACTATGGCGGGAGTCCGAAAAAGCGCGCCAAGATAGTCGTGGATATTCTTCGAGCGGTACGGGCAGAAGTACCGAAAAATTTTTGCGTGGGCATCAAGCTCAACAGCGTGGACCACCAGAGTGAAAAGGAGTTGCAAGATTGCATTGAACAGCTCGATGATATAGCAGCTGCTGGGATCGACTTTTTGGAAATCAGCGGCGGCTCGTATGAGGACCCCGTGGTATGGACATTGCAGCCCCCCTATGAAGCAGTTGACGGAACTTATTACATACTTGATGGAGAAATGTGACGCGCTGACACAATTGGAACACCAGATGATGACGGGTGGAACGAGCGAAAAAGTATCAGAGAGGACCTTGGCCCGCGAAGCATTCTTTCTCGAATTCGCAAGCGCGATTCGGAGTCGCTTCCAAGGCGTCCCGCTCATGGTGACGGGGGGTTTTCGCACGCGGAAGGGTATGGAAGCAGCGATTCGTGAGGGCGGCTGTGATATTATCGGCATAGGTCGACCTGCTGTGCTCAATCCATTGCTACCAAAGAATACCATCTTTAACAAGGAGATTGCGGATGATGACGCCAAACTATATACCAGAACTGTCGCTCCGTCGTGGCTGACCCGCGTGCTTGGTCTGCGAGCAATTAATGGCGCAGCTGAGACGGTACGTTTCCTCCATCATATATACATGTCTTCAGTCAGTACGAGATCTGAGTACTAATTAATATGACAGATGTGGTATGCTCAACAGATTCATAAGATACTACCGGCCAGGTAGTGATTGTAGGCTCAAGGTGCAACTCACTGCATTGCCTTTTGGCGCGTCAACTTGCTCCAGCTCATGCTTTCTTTTTTTTGTTATATTTCTGTACGGACACTTTGTGTGGAAATATAGCGTTCCGATTATCCCGCAATTCGCCGTTTGCATCCTCCGCCAGCTTGAGCATGCAATGCCATAATTGTCATTCGCGGTAGGAGTCAGGAACGAGGACGGCTCGTTTGGTGGTACGAATGACGCCGGGCCAGCCGCCCTGCCGCCCCCAAAATCCCCGGCCCCATCCACTGTGCCGGGTGTACATACAGCGCGGTGCGGGATGCCACTCATCTTGCCGTTGGCCTTCCCACCATCACGATTCACAGCCCTCACTTCACTTCACTGTTCACAGGTGCGATGAACAAGATTGTCATCGTGAAGCAGTACAAACATATTCTTCAGACAGAGTAGGAAGGTACTTTACACTAATCGATTATTGCCTCTGAACGTTCCCAGCTCCTCCCCATCGGAGTGTTCACACCTGCACCCCAAAAATAGCGAGCATCCCATAAATTGTGTGTTGTGACTCGACTGTGCCGTGCACGGCAAGGCAGCCGACTCGCCCAAACGTCATCAATCTCAAATGTTCCAATGCCCAACTCGGAGAGACACCCCTCTCAGGGAAGGGGATCAAAAAAGGCCCGAAGCAGTATTATTAACTCAATTTAGTTGGCACACAGCGAAAGCTTCACATCAGCTCCCACTCCGCAGTTCTTGACCTCGCTGACCCCGGGGACCATGGGCACCCCGTTGGGCCAGATAATCGCAGGACACGCCTTGTTGACGCTCTTGACGACGATCTTGGACCCCTCAAAGGCATTTCCAAACACGTCGCTGAGGTCATACCAAATCGTCTGGTCGTTGAGAGTATACGCAAAGACGGTCTGTGGCTCGTTGTTGAAGAGGCCGAACTCTCCGCGGGTAATCTTGATGGCGCGGCCGCCTGTCTTGGGATCACGCGTGAATTGCTCCGAGTAAGATCCGCCACGCTGGAGGGTCTTGCCGGGGGAGACGTTGCTGCCGACGGACCAGACGGTTACAGGGAAATTGCAGTTATTGTAGACGACGGCGTTGCCAAGGGCCGAGACGGCGGTGGTGAGGCCGAGGCTGAGAAGGAAGACTTTGGCGTGGCCGAGCATTTTGGCTAGAGGTTTAATATGAAAGGGATTTGAATTGGTGAAGATTGAATGAAGGAGTTTGGAATAACTGGGATTGAAACTAGATGCCAGATGGTGTCGTCTGGAGTCGAGTTAATATTCTGGGGATCCAACAGAGAGACACGGGGCTGCTTTTATAGACTTGACTGTGTAGCCCGTAGGTACGGTATTCTCAAGACAGACAAGTCCCCCGTTTCCCCCTGGCAAAACGATTTGCCGCCTGCGACAAGGTCCCCTTTCGTTTTCGTTTTCGTTGCTGCAACCCTCTAAATCACATTATGGGACGGACACACATGATCAACAGAAACGTTCCTTTGTTTTTGTTCAACTGTGACGGCATCTTGACATGCATCGAATCAGATTTGCAGGAAGATGTGCCGAGTGGCTGCTGAGATGAGACCCTGTGGTTCATGGGTGGATTCCCCATACACCAGGACTGATTCGATACGAGGTTTGAATCATGGCCTTGAAAATATGGTGCAGCGGAAATCAAGACCCAGAGAAAGCAACATGATGGTTCTATGAGACAATTCCATCCGCATCGTCTCACAGGCTCTGAACCAGACATTTTGGTACGTGGTAATATGGAGCAAAAAGGTCGGAATTACACCTACGAGTCAAGACCCCGCTGCCATTTGTCTCGGACGGTTCGTGTCAAGGTGAACACTGAACCGAACCCGACAGATGAGTGTGTTACTGTAGGTAGGTACATCATTTCTGCAATGCTGGCAAGCCTGTGCGGGAGATCAGCAGAACACCCCTACGAATAGATCGAGTGTATTAAGATGGGGGGGGGGGGACGTTTGATGCCAAAATGCATTAGTGGACAGGCATGATTGGTGACACGGTACAGCTCCAGTCAACTCTTGGCGCGGCGGGTGGTACGAACGGCACACGCAGAAGGACAGCTTGATGCGACGGGTATAACGGGATACAAGTCTGGGGAAATATGATCTGTATGAAATGAATGAACCGAGCTTGTTGAATTGCTGAGCGCCTCATAAATTCAGCACATGCAGTGGCGTGGCGCCCAGCTCCAGCTTGTCAGACTCATTCATTACTACTTGATTCCATGCTTGCTTGCCACGGTGCGGTGGCTCTGCGGCGGAGAAGATCAAATAGTCGGGTTCACGAGCTTGTTGTGCTGTTACTTTACAAGTTAGCATAACTCGTGTAGTGGTGAGTCCTGTACGACTACGCAGCATGCATTGCATCTTGTTTTGAGCTTGAATAGGTGTGGCGATGAGGTATCCGTCGTTGGAAAGTTGGCCTGTCTCGTGTAGAATCACAAGGCTAAAGAGTAATACCTTGGCTCGAGTCGGTGAGCTAGAATGCGTCAATCAAGCTCATGTCTGTGGCTTGAAGAAGTCGATTCATGCACGCGGACAAAACCGTCACGGCCCGTCCTTTCTTCAACACGTGTAGCCTTGAAAAGCTTAGATGATTCGGCCAAGAAAAATCGTAGAGGGTGTGGTTGTTGGCATTTCGACAGTCCGGAAGAGAATGCATGCATGGGAAACACGTGGAAAAATCATCATGAAATCGTGGCGTCCCTTCTTTTTCTATAGCGGACCTCTAACCCGTCAGCTAGTCATCGCGGCACAGTCGATGATTGACAATGAACCCAGATAGGGTGTGAGGTAATAGAGTATATTTGCGTAGTAGTTTGGGAAATGGGATGTGGTATTGCTAGCACCCTGGTTGGAAGATGGCTCACAACTGGTGACTGGAGTTGTAACCATGTGTCCGGGAATTGAAAACAGGAGCAGCAGAAAGACGCATCTGTGTGCTCTTACAACTATCAGGTCTTGCCTGCAAAACCTGAGTCATACGACTCTAAGCCTCAACAGACACTGTCGGGAGTGACCTTGACAATGTCGATGGAGACCTGAGACTAGAGCTAGCATGACAGACCAAGATCATTTATTGGAGTCTCTTCCTAGAAAACTCATCCAAGCCCAAAGATAGAGACGCGAGTTCCTTGATGCAGAATGTTGAGCTTGCCTCCAAAAATACGGCGATGTCCATCTAGGTTCTACTGTCTATGTCAACCCAGATCGACAGGTGCCAACATAGAAACTTTTTAGTCATGGAAACATCATAGATACTGACCATCAGCGGTAATATGATATAGGCCAACGCCCCTTCCACACAACCAACTAAGTGTGATTGTGTGCTTCGACCTGTTTATTTCGTCATAATGCCTCCAATCAAGGCACAAGAGACAGCTCCCAGAGTACCGACTGTTCCCTCTCTTGCGTCCTCCTTCCCTCTTGTTCCATAACATGCATGCTGACCAAATGGAAGCCCAGCCGCAACGGCACCTTGGAGCTTCGGACATTGAGCTTCGCGTGCCTGATTTGAACATGTTTAGCACCCAGCTCACGCGCAACATTTATCAGCATCGCCGAGGCTCGCGTCGCCCATCCGCGTCCAGTCACATGCGTGGCGAGCCAGTATCCGATTTCGAGGGTATCTTTTTTCTTGCTGAGCGGCGTCATCAGCCCAAACGAACCCATGGGCTGGCCGTCAATGATGATGGCGTAGTCGTACTCGTCTCCGGATTTCCATGATTCGTTTGTGAACGCGAGGAACTGCTGCGCATCTGCCAAGCCGTAGCCCTTGGATGCCCAGGGCATCCATTGTGATAGCTCGGCGATGGAACTTCTTGCAGCTGTTTCAAGTGCGACTACGTCCGAGGTTTGCCAACGTCGCAAGCACAGGTCTCCGTCCGTGAGTTCCTCGGGCGGCTTCCGTTTCATGGCATATGCCCAGATTAATTCCGTCGGTTCGATCGTTCGGCTATTGCGGTTTACCGCTTTGTGAAAAGTGAATTCAGAAGGCTGGGCGTTGCCAAGAAACCCGGAACGAAGCAACGCAGTGGGGTCACAATTCTTTACTTTAGATTTATATCCAGTAACAAGCGGCTTTCTGTCAACAGCAACATCCGGTATGGTGTAGTGGCTAACATCGCTCGCTCTCACCGAGCAGCCCAGGGTTCGATTCCCTGTACCGGAGTGTGGCAACAGCCATCTATTTCTTTTTGCTTGTAGCCGGCAGTTTATCCGCCATGTTGAAAATATGCCCTGAGCCCTCATGCACAAGCACAGGCTTCTATTACTGTTTTTTTTTTGACCGACCGAAATTCGCCATTGTCAAATCTGCGGACTCTTTCTACCAGTGACTACATATCAGGATGTTCATGAAGTAATCAGCTCTCTTGCGCGAATTTTCGACATGGAAACCCTGGCCTAAAGGTAACAGGTACAAAGAATGGGAGATGTAAGTCCGCCAGAGGTGATAACCCGAGCGGCTTGTCTATTAAAAGAAATGCACGAGCATTGCGAACAGAATTTTAAAGAAGGTTTGCGCATCCCGTCGTTTGTTCGAGCCTGTGGTCAATCGCGGAGTGCGCATCACGACGCTCAGCTGGCCTCAAACATGCCGCGCAACGATCATTGTTCAAGCGATCGATACTGATCCAATGTAGTTCATAATTCACGGTGCGGTTTTTCCTGTAGACAATACCACTGATCTCATTGCACGAGCGAGTTTGCATTTTCCATTGGGTGACAACTCTGCCTGTCTAGGACTCTAGAATGTGTGTCTATATCTATATAGGGTGACGCGCAAATCAAGCGTTCTGCAATAAATGCCAGACCAACATTCAATCTTCAATTTCAGATCCAAATCCCCTATGTCATATGAAATTTAGACTTCTTTCGAGAGCCACGAGTTTTGGGCTTGTAAAGAACCTGTGATGGACATTTCCCCTTCATCCCATCTGGCTCGGACGGCACAAAAGCGCCCGTCTGAAGAGATCCCCGAACATTGAAGTGGTACCAAACCTCGGTAAAGGCCTTGCCCCTGCAACTCAGCGTGACTCTGGCTCCATGCTGCTTGGATAGTACGCTCTGAATCCTACTCAGACTGTAATACTTATTTGCGGATGGGGTGATGCCGGCGTCTGCAAGCCATTTATACGTAGGCAGCTCCTTGAACAGTGCAACCGTGGTCTGGAAGAAATCGACCGCCTCCTCTTTGGATTCGTAGTCACTGTAGCATTTTGGATCTAGAGAACTTATGCACGTGCCGTGTTTGCCCCATTCATGTTGCCAGAATGTCTCGTCATCGCCGTTGTAGTCTTTCCAGAAAGTCTTCATGTAGTCAAGCGTCTCCGAGGCGCCTGCCGATGAGAGAATGTCTTCAATGTCGGTATATGCCCTGGATGTATCGCATTGAGCAGGGTATGAGCCATCGCAATTATCGGGCCACAAGCCGTGAATGGTCCAGGAATCTGCGACAAGAGGGACGAAAATTAGCATCACATCGTGTAAGTTTGCCACGTCTTTTCTTTAGACTTTTTCATGATGCATTCGTACCCGATGGGCCCGTGGCCGGATGGCTGTCCCAGAACTGAGTCTGGAGTAGTTGTCCGGAGGGAATGAAGCAGCACGTGTTCTCTACGATTGTCTCATTGTGACACGAGAGTGGAACGTCGACAGGACAGCTCTTCGAACCGGCAACAACGACACGGATGAGGACTGTCAGAACAGCTGAGCATCGAACAAGGGCCGCCATTTCTCGATTTTCTCTTAGATCGGGCGGTTGTGGCCGTCAGGAAAACTTGGACGGGCAACGCAGAGCCTGGAGGTAATTGATACCTTGCCACGAATCGCGGATGATAAGTAGAAGTCGCATCGAGCGGCCACGAGTTGATATTTATAGCGGAGCAGAATCAGTCAATAGCAAACAAAATACCAGGGCGCGAAGCAGAGCGATGATGTGCATCGTGAGCCGCGACCTGTGACCCACGGAGTCACTCGGTCGTTGTCGAACATGAACACCAAGAAAAAAGGCGCGAGATGCATTTGATCCTCCGAGTCCTGATTTGGCAGGTGCTATCTGTAGTAACCGAAGAATCCCTAGAATCATTACATACCAATGAATTACACACGACTGCGGTCTGATAAGCATTTTGGGCCACACAAATGCATCCGAAAAGCTCGGGCTCCACGACTTGCCAAGCTGCCTGCCTGAAACGGGTCAGTCGGTCACTGGTGCAACAGTAGGTACGCCAGATGAAGCTCGACTCCTCGAGAATGGCCGGCACGATGTGTCCTGGAACTTCAGCTGAAGTGTAAACCAATTTCAACAACATCAGTTGACCTGGATTGCCGAGAGCAGAGCCAATCACGACATGTCGCTGGCGAGCTGTCCAACGTACCTCAGGAACATACATACATACATGCTTCATAGCGGACCTGCACCGGATGCGCATGGTGCTGGATCAATATGCAAGGCAGCACATGGCATGAACCTGAGCTGAGACAGGCCAGGGACAAAAGGACAAAAGAGAAGGATCGAGAGAAGGATCAAGTCAGCAACTCCAAATGGACATCCGGCAAACTCCGATGCAGACCAAGCCTGCATCGCGGCGGCCGGCCCCGAAAGCTCCATGGTATTATTAGCCAGGCTTTGACTTGCCCTAGCTTGATTTACAGCAAACGCTGATTCGAGTGGGATATGTACAGGCTCATTCGTGTGATCTTGTCGCGAAAGAGTCCCATTTTGCTCGAGCATAACGTACCTGTAAGGCTGTAACCTACCTAGTACTGTGGATTATTGGCCGCCTGATCTCCTGTGCAGGAAAGGACATAGGTACCTATGCCCTATGCCATAATCCATCACGGGACTTAGTGAATGTGATGGTGTTCTTTTGATGCATTATATTGCGGGCGAGAGGCCTGATCAGTGATCACTGATCAGTCATGGCCCGACTGTTTAGTCGGGTTGCATCTTGGTTGCCAGACGTCAGTGTCTCTTCTTGGTTGGCATGGGATCCGGTGGGCCAGAAGGTTCTAGATGGT